>OX459029.1:67318417-67394363 GCA_949775025.1 Tricholauxania praeusta | reverse complement strand
TGAGATACGGCCCGTTGGCTCAAATATTTTAACTAACTACTTGCCCTCATGTTATGGCATATCATTTTGAAGCTTGCGTATCAAGCTGCAATCTGAAGTTCACCGAAAAAATATTCAGAAATGGATTTTTCAAAAAAAATTAAAAAATTCATTTCAATTTACAAAATTTTAGCTCTATAATTTTTGTTAAAATTAAAAAAAAAAATATAAATACTTTTTTCCCCCCGAAAATTTTTAGGTCATTCAACGCAGAATAAAACATAGTTTTTTTTTTAAAAAAAAAAAAATTTTAAATATGGGTGTTTTAAAAAAAATGCAAAAATTTTTTTCCTTTCGCAAAATTTTTGAGAAAAAATTTTTTTTTTCAAAAACAGTATTTTTTTTCGAAAAGTACAACTAAAAACCAAAAAATGTAAAAATAAAAAATTACTCAGAAATGCATTTTTAAAAAAAAAAATTCAAAAATTCATTTCAATTTTCAACATTTTGGCTCTCTAATTTTACGGCATTATGCGCAGAATAAATCAAAGTTTTTTTAAAAATAAAAAAAAAAATTTAAAAAAAATGGTTTTTTTAAATAAAATTCAAAAATAATTTCAAGTTCGCAAAATTTTTGCGAAAAATTTTTTTTTTTCAGAAACACTATTTTTTTCGAAAAGTACAAGTAAAAACCTAAAACCGTAGATATACCAATTATTAATTGATAGAGTTTGCTGTAAGCTATGAATTTTCGAAAAAAACACTTATTCTGAAAACGTACAAAAATCGTTAATTTCATACCCGCGTATCTCAACAACAACAAATAATACTAGGGCAAATTCCTGAACACAGTTCTATTGCTGGACATCGATATTACAATAATGCCAAATTTTAGCCAAATCGGAGCCAATAAATTTTTTCGCTGGCGTTTTCGCGTATTTTACCCCATAAGCAACATCAAAATCGAAGACTCGATTTTTTGGTCACCCTAATGTATATGTGTATTAGAGCGATTCAAAATAAAAACTTTTTGATTTTTTCACGATGTGTCAGCGGCTAACAGTAGTCTTATATGTCTGG
This sequence comes from Tricholauxania praeusta, assembly GCA_949775025.1. Taxonomy (NCBI): domain Eukaryota; kingdom Metazoa; phylum Arthropoda; class Insecta; order Diptera; family Lauxaniidae; genus Tricholauxania; species Tricholauxania praeusta. The sequence continues at coordinate 67,393,304 of OX459029.1, read as the reverse complement.
ACAATGCCCATTACTAGGATTAAAGTTAATATTGAAAACTGGATTAGCCCCCTCTGTTTTAAGTAAACAACCCATTTTCCAAAATATTGATTTATAAAATGCTGCAAGTTACAGACGTTATAAGATTTTCCAACAAAGTTGGTATGGTTTTCGGGAAACTATCGATCGAGGAATTTAAATCTGCGATTTTTTTTCTTCTTCTTTTTTCTTTCTTATAAAAAATATACTGGACAAAAGTAAAAAAGTACCGATTTTCCACATTCTAGCTGCAACACCTCAAATATTATGTTACCGCCGCGGTTCTCCTACATGACACCCAATATCTCATTGTGTTGCAGTAAAAGTTTTTTAACTTTTGTGTATGCTCATCCTTAATATGTTTCGGGTATTTGTTTTTTACCGCAACCACAAATGAATCTCCATTTTCGCTGTTTGCAAGTATTTCAAACAAATTTTCATAAGATATACTCATTTTCCTTGGAAACTTGCGTAGCTCACACTTTAACCTTTATGTGTACACCCGTTGTACCCGGGTACCCAAGACGTAATTTTTCTGAGTTTTGGGCTACAAAAGTTAATTTTTTGATACTGATAGTTTTGGTATTCCTCAAGCTAGTCAAGAAGCACACTTTAAGCAAGCAATCTAGATAAAAAAAAGTTTAGTATACCTTTTTTTTTTTGGTTAAAGTTTTTACACCTCTACGTGTACACCCGTGGTACCCGGGTACCTGTATGTATTTTGTATGAACATTTTGAAAAATTGGTGCTTATTTTGCTAAAAGTTAAAGACAATGAACGTTAAATACTTATATGTAGTTTCAAACACTTTTATTTTACATTGGTTTATATAAAAATAAAAAGAAAATTAAACAGTGTTGCACATATTTCAAAAAATTAATTCGAATGAAAATGGATTCAAATTTTCATATGTTTCATTTATAAGTCAGAGCAAGTATTGCACTTGGTAGTTGTAACGGTGTGTCGTAAACCGGCTCACTACCTGATCACAATCCTCACAAGACTTCCTCGTCTTACGCCTCTTTTTATTCGGTGAAGTAAGGCATAAAGCGCAGTTCCCAACCACCGATAAACGGCATGTGGCTTCGCGAGTTGGTTCTGCAACAGGAACTACTTTTACATGAATTGGACTTCCTAATATGGATTCTATACCGATTTTGGTTGCAAAGTTCCGGCATACATTGGGGATAGTTGATCTGGTATTTATTTCTGGCATTGCCAATTGTTTTCCGAGATCCTTCATAAAGCATCTTCGTGAATTTGTAGATGTATTCCAAGTTGGATTATTTTCCTGGAAGCAGATGTACGCCGCGAGGGCCGCTAAAAAGGGGAAAGAGGGAGTCGGAATTTTCAAAACAAACCTTCTGATATTAATGGACGGCCCCTCACCGTTTTACAAAAGTATTTAGTTATAATACTCATTTAATTAAGATCAGCTAGCTCAAATTATGAAGATATTTTCAAATGAAGCGCGCATAAAAGTAACAAAAAATACTTTTCGGTATTTAAAAACTAAGCTGGAAAGAGCTTGTTTATTAGGATGGGTCATTTTAACATTTTTTTCTCTAATCGGAAACGCCTACCCGGGAAAAGTGGCCTACTCATATTCGGAACATACCTGCAAAATTTTTTTGGAATCGGTCAATATCTTCTGTTCGTGCTTTGAGGGTTAATTTTTGAAATTTTAGGTAAAAACACAGAAAGTAAGGTATTTTCTAAAATGGGCCCGGCTGCGTTAATAATACGTGTTAAGGGTCACTTGGCTATGAAAAGTCATCATAAGGGACCACAAACTCAAAAAAGGGACCAAAAACTAGTATTAGTTTAAACGTCAGGTGGAGGTGGAGGAGGTTAAAATGCGTATTTTCGGGTAAAAGTGAAACGTGTTGTGCAGCTCTGTGTTCACTTGCTAGCGCCAAAATAGATGAGTCCACAAGCACTCCCCTTAACCTTTACCGCACCTTCCCCCTCACTCACACCCTGTCGATCGGTCTTTCTGAGCGGAGCGGCTAAAGCGTCTAACTGAGGCACAGTTTCTTGTTTCTAGTCCAGACGTGACGAAAGCTGTCGTGGCTGGTCCATCTTGCGCTTATCCTTTTTCTGTTATTGGTTGCTAGATTTTCCCATTTGAAAATCTTTCGCGACCTATCTGAAAATATGAAGATGTTGGTGTAAGACATAATTACCAGTATATTCTTGAAATCCTAAAATAGTAACCTTGAGACTGTTTTTAAATAGCCGTTGAACCATTTAAATTAGGACCACTGAGTCAAACTACATCTACATAATAAAGGTAAAAAAGTTTCGGCCGTTAAAAAAATCAAATTTGGATGTTTAAAAAGCACAAAATCTTTTGAATCTAGTGTGCTGCATACATATAAAACAACAAAAATTGCAGTTCTCCAAATCCTTGTCAGCAGCGTTAAACAGGAAAAACAAAAAACAAATTACTGACGCCGGACTCACGCAATATAATAATGTTTGTTCCTCCAAATACATAACCCTTAAGGCACTTTTGAGAAGCAAATCGACTTCAATTAACAGAAAGGTACAAAAGACTGCATCATTCCGCGAGGATTCCTCAAAATTATTTGATATTGCCTTTTGTAAATGTAAAGATTTGACTTGCTGCTCCTGTCCCAAAGAGAAGAAAGTTCCAGTCATTGAGCAGGCTTTTTATCTTGACCAACAAAGTTCTTGATTGATGTTCATCTCATTAATATATCGTTCGGAAACAGAAAAATTACTTAAAAGAGCTGAGCGCGCTGCAAAACGAATGAAATTTGAATGGGAACAGAGTGTTTCATTTTCCAATTTTTCTTCATCGTCTGCACAAGATATGTGTAATACTAATATATACTTTGCTGGGGAAAGTTATGAATAAAGCGTTTCTAAAATAGGGGACGGTGCTTCTACCAATGCCGATAATAGAGGTGTTGCAGACACTGAATTTACTTTACCACACAGATTCACTAGCAACCAGTTCACGGGCCACCGCCCATGTAGGTACGTCTGTGCTGCAGGCATTCAAAAAGGCAGGATTAATTTCTGAGAAAATCTCTCCAAATATATTTTCTGACGCTCTAGTGATTGACAAAAACAAAATAAGACGTGAAACCATAAAATCACGCAATAAGCTAAAAGATAAAGCACACCTGGAAAATCCTATATGTGCTCTATACTTTGATAGCAGAAAGGATGAATTTTTAACAGCTCTAGGGTTAGTAAAGGAGGAACATATTGCCTTAGTAGGTGAACCTGGCTCAAAATACATAGGTCACGTTGTTACACCCTCAGGCTCTGCTCAAGATGAGTTTGATGCTATTTTTAATTGCGTCACGACAGACCTTAACGGCGGTTTTGATGAAGTCGTTGTTGCTGATTGCGATGGCACAAATACCAACATTGGATGGAAGGGAGGTATTCTTCGAAAACTAGAGGAAAAGATTGGGCGTCCTTTGCAATGGGCACTCTGTCTTTTACATTTTAATGAGCTCCCATTTAGAGCTCTTATTACATTTATTGACAGTCCTTCTTCTGGTCCAACCAGTTACACAGGTACGATTGTGAACTACAGATCTTTGGAATGTGACTTACTTGACATGAATTCAAAAGACCTTAGCAAAGATCAGAAGTATCTCTACGAAATAGCAAAAGCTATTGGCTCCGGAAAATGCTCAGTTGAACTTGCAGCTCGGAAGCCAGGTCCTATTAACCAAGCTCGCTGAATTCTTAGGTTATACATGTCAACTAAAAGGCCCACAAAAAAAAAATGAAAGTAATAGTGGAGTTCTTACTAACAGTGTACACACCTCTGTGGCTCACCATAAAAAAGAACAACTCAATTGATGATGGTTGCCGTCATCTCTTTGAAGCCATTAAGCGGTCAAGGTATCTTCCTTTGAAGTACCGAACGTTGGTGAATGCATCCATTCAGACCAACGCATTCTATGCGATGCCTGAAAATGTTCTGCTTGGAATGGTAACGGATTCAAGGCTTGCTGTTCGCAGAGATGCACTGAAGATAATTTTGAATGCAAAAGAGGAACAAGAGTATTTTAGGGCCTCAAGTCAGGTATAACATTGTCCCGAAAGTTAATTTTGAGGCGAATGATTATGATTATGTGGAACCAGGCTGATGTTTCAATCACTGTCCCTCCAGTTTTGAGAAACAGAACAGCAGATGAACTCTCCTCAAAGCTTTGCGCGCCTGATGGTGTGGTACCCGAATGGAATTTTACGGCGTTTCCATGTCATACTGTTGCAGTGGAGAGAACTGTGAAGTTAGTCACAGATGCCTCAGTAAAAGTCATCGGCCCTGAAGCTCGTGACAGACATATACGTTCAACCCTTCTCTCTCGCCAAGCTGTCCCCTTATTCGACAGCAACAGGCAATATATGAGTGTCTTTGGAGGCGCTCCAGGCCCGTGCGCAAGGGGGGGGTTTTGGGGGTTAAAACCCCCCCCCCATTGGGAATTTTCCCACATAGGTTTTTATTAACATATGAATCAAAATTTAAAAAGACACAACAATTTTTTTTTTTTGTTAAATGAAAGAACTAAAATGCCAATAAATCGTCGGAGCCCGAATTTTTCATTTACGACAAGATTTGCGCTCTCCAGCTATTTTTGAACCAAAAAGCACGATTTAGGGCAGCTGCGCGTCGCTAAGGCTAAGTAACACGAGCGTTTCTTCAAATGCGCGTTTAATCATAGCTCCGGCATCAATAAAATCAGCTTCAATAAAAATTCATGCACAAATCTATTCACGCCATATAGTTCAATTTTGCAAGATAGTTCACGTGATATGTGGATAAATTAAGTTCAACTTAGGCGTCGACGCATTGCCGGACTTGACATAAAAAACGCTTAGTGTTATGGCAACTTTTCCTGTGACAACAGCAACAAATGAACGCTCCTTTTCAGTGCTATGTCGTCTAAAGATATACCTCAGATCAGGGCCAGATTTACATTTTTGGTCCCCTAGGCTTGTAAAGAAAATGGTGCCCTAGTTTTTTTTTATATTGATTTATTATTTGAAATACTGTTTTCTTGATTTTTTAACAGCAAAATCCTTGATAATATCGTCAAAATCGATTTCATGTAGTAGATCACTTTCAATGCAAAGTATTGATAATGCATCCAATCTATCCTGCTTCATCACAGTACGACAAGGATTTTTAAGCTCTTAGTTGTGAGAATGATCTTTCTGCCGCACAATTTGTAACCATCAAACTCAAGAAAATACGTAAAGCAACATCTACGTTTGTAAAAGCTGATGTTAATTTATTTTCCCACATTCTTTTATATAAAATAGCTTGATTATGAAACTTATAAGTATTTTCATTTTTATGAAAAACGTAGCGATGAAATTGATGGATTTCACCAGCAACTTCGGAATTAAGATCTTCTGGATATTTTGAAATCAAACATTGAGCACTGGTTTTAATATCGACTTCTTCATTTGTAATGCAAAGAAAATCAAATTGTTCAGAGATTTCACGGTAAATCTTGCCTCTTAAGTCCATTTGTAATTGATTGCAATTGGTCTAATAAAACGTAAAAAGTATTTATTCGAAAATTTTCTTTTGGGCTTAGTTGAACTTCGGGAGCATTGCCATCGTCACTCATTTTCGCTACATTTCGCAAAACGCTAAAAAGGCCTAAATTAAATTTTTCAAGCTAGAAACAAAAGCTAAAATAAAATTTATAATAAAACATATAATTTTATATCAGAATTTCAATATCTCGTGCCCTCTCCGCGCTGATGCCCTAGGCCTCCGTCTAAAGTGCCTTCGTATAAATTCAGGACTGCCTCAGATCAACTATGTCCGAAGATCGGTTGAACGGCTAAGCCTCGCTAAATATACATCGCGATATCGAAATCAATGTGGAAAGAGTTTTGGACTAGTTTTTTCAAGTACCTCGCAGAATTAGCTACTTACGTAATTATAACTAAATATCGAATCATAACATAAACATATTTACATATGTATGTATTAATTAAATGTCTATTAGACCGGGTTGAATATAAAAAATGTGAAAAATTGAATTTTGGGACTGAATATTATCTATAATAGAAAAATAATTTAAAAATTTTTAACGTCAAATTTTTTTGCAAGAACGCAGTCTCTATTTTTCGAATAAATTCTAGCATCCATTCTGTGAAGGAATAAAAGTTACGAGCAAAAAACATGTTTTTAGCCAAAAAGGACCTTCAGGAGAATCAAAAGTGATCCATTGGTTTTTCTTGGAACGAAATCGTTTTTAAGAGTCTTTCTAATTTTTGAGTCGATGCCTGGCTCTATGTCTATATTAAAAGTAAGCCGTTTTTTGACGTTTTTTATGAACACAATCTAACATGAAATGTCCAAGTTAAAAACCCCCCCATGGATAATTCCTGCGCACGGGCCTGAGGCGCTCAGTCGTAATATACACGTCTTATATATGGTTGGTTGGTTGGGAAGGGCGTGGGTGGAGTCCGATGTGCAGCCACCTCCACGTGGTGGGCTCCGAGTCACTTGTTTCGTTGATAGAATGTGAGCAAATAGCTGCACAACATTGTTCCCATTTACCAGAAAATCCGCATTTTAACCTCCTCTACCTCCATCTGGAGTAAACTCGGACTAGTTTTTGGTCTCGATTTTGAGTTTGTGGTCCCTTATGATGACTTTTCATCGCCAAGCGACCCATAAAACGCATTAGTATCGCAGCCGGGCCCATTTTAGAAAAGGCCTTACTTTCTGTGTTTTTGCCTAAAATTTCAAAAATTGACCCTCAAAGCACGAACAGAAGATATTGACCGATTCCAAAAAAATTTTGCAGGTATGTTCTTGGTATGAGTGGACCACTTTTCCCGGGTAAACGTTTCCGATTAGAGAAAAAAGTGTAAAAATGACCCATCCTATTGTTTATCCCAACTTCTTTCTCTTGCTTAGGATGTTATCTATCACCATATTGAATTTCACTAAAATCGTTCCATTAGTTTAGCTGTGAAAACATATTTTCCTATTGGGGGCGTGCTACCGTCCACTTTAAGCCGAATACCTTTCCCCAAGATTCAATCTATTTTTGTACCAAATTCCATAAAAATCGGTGTATTAGCTTAGCGGTGAAAACGATTTTACTTTTAGGAGCAGTGCCAAGTCTACCAAAAGAACTTAGAGTTTTTAGCAATCTTGTTTAGGGATCAGTCTGCATCCAAACTAAATTTCATCAAAATTGATCCATTAGTTTAGTCGTTGACGTTTTTTCTTGTTAGGGGCGTGGCATCACCTACAAATATATTTTTTTAAGGTTAAACTTATCTTCACATCAAAATTCATTAAAACCGGTGAGGCGGCTCAGCCGTGACAGCCTTTCTTCTCATTAGGCGTTATAACATTTTGTATTGGGAAATCATAGGTTTATGTTAATTTTATTTTACCTGTCTTAACGGCAACATACACACATTATTTTTCTTTCTGCACATCTATGGAACAGTACCTTTCCATTGATGTAAGTTTCATTCCCCTCTCCTTATAGTAAATACTATAAAAGTGCACCACAATTTTCGATGTTCACGAATTAATATATAGATTATATACCTAAAATTATTGCGGTTTTTGTTATAATAAGTTTAGTAAATGCTGACCCTTGTTGCTATAAATTGTTTGCTGTTGAAAATTCTGTTTTGTTGCAGCTTTTGGTAATAAATATGTGCATATTTTGATATTTTCAGCCTAGATATTTTTGAATTGCATTAAAAACTTAGATATAAATATCTGAGGCAAGTATTACTATTTCGCTATACAAAAGCGAATTTTCTTAAAAAGAGTGAAATGATTTGGAAAAAGTGACAAATCAAGCGTTTTGGAGGTGGGGTAAAGCCCATATTATATGGACAGAAGTTTTCTAGGTACTCTTTACATATGCATCTATTTGCGTCAAATAGTTTTGGAAATAGGAAGAATAAATTAAGAAAGGGGCGTGGTAACGTCCATATTTACAATTTTTAATTTATTTTGAGTGATGTCTATATTCTCTAAAAACATTCTATCAAATTCAGATTAACAATTTCCAAGTCAAAATATCATAGACTGAAAATCGTCATCACACAACAAATTCAGTTTTATGCATATCATGTCACATAAGTAGCTATAACTTCTTACCTAGCAAATATTGGCAGGTAAGACCTATTTGATTTTTGTTGGCAGATATGTCAGCTATAATTTCTCATTCACCAATCCTTGATTGACATTGATTTGTGGATTATAGGCCAAGGTAAATTTGAAAAACTGTGCTAAAAACGACCCTTTTTGAAAAATTCATGAAAATTACTAACTAAAATTTTTTTTCTACATCTTGTAAAAATTATTTATTTTAAAATACCATAAATTCAGAGAGCGTACTTCAAGTTCCCATGTTTTTTTCAAACTTTTGAAATTTTCCATTTTTAATATTGCGAAAAAATGTAAAAAAATGCTATTTTAATGAACGATAAAAAGTTATCCAACTTTGAGCACCCATAAAAACCAAAATACTTGTCATAAATCAAATATGTTTTCGGTTTTAGAACCTTTGGTCAATTATCTTTTAAATAAAAAAAAAAAGTTTCGAAAATCAGAAATCGAAAATTTGATTTTAGCGATCACTTTTTGAAAAAGGAGCCACTGTGCGCCGATCCATCATTTTTTATGTACTGTTATTTGCTTAAAAGAATGCCGAAACCACATATCATTATCTTATTTCGAAACCAAGATATCTGCATTTTTCTAAATTAACAGAACTGACATAATTTGAATTTTTGAAAATTGTAGAAAAATCTATAGAATATTGTTGTGATATGAAACATAAGAAACTACCGAAAGAGTGATTCTGCTAAAATATTTGCGAGATGTTAATGTTTGCATATGAAAGCTGCAATACGCTCCTAGGTGTGTCGTATTAACATAAAAGCTAAGTGTATCGTAACAGTCTATGTGCACAGAAAGTCCTTAATCTGATGGCAGATTCGGGCTCAGCGACCCCCAATTAACCTAATTGACACCAATCCATGTTTCTTCAAATTTTAGGTCTCATTTGTGTTCACGGTGTAGAGTGTTACTGGATCCTTCAAATTTCACGTCAATTACTTACTTGGCAATTTTTTGAATATCTAATTATAAGACCACTGAATAAATATTATCTAATGACCAAATAAAGTAATTTGCAATGTTGCTTTTATTTACGTTGAAAATAGTACCATGGATGGCTTGGCGACATTCAAACAAAATATTAAATTTTTATTTTGAGAAGAAAATTCTTCTGATCTCAAATGTCTTTAAGCGCGCATTAAACTCATGTCACTTCACTCTTTTATTTGTACAAATCCAAAATAAAATTTTAAGCGAAAAGGGGGGGGGGGGGAGGGGTTTTCAGAAAATAAGTTTTGTTTTTTTCTCATAAAAAGCGCTATAATCCAATCTTCAACCATTTAGAATTTTTTTTAAGATTCTGACAGAGAATAAGAAGTTCTATTGGAATCAAAAGGCAAAAGTTAATTATTTTGATTTGGATAAAAATGCGGTTTTTTTGAAAAAAATTTCAGCGGATTTCCAATTTTTGACACCAAAACCTTAAATGCGCATTACTTCGTAAAAAATTAATTTCAATCAAATCAGGGAAATATGTATCCCCTCATTTCCTTTGAAAAATAAAATATTTAATCAGCAACGAATTCCGGAATTTGAAGTCAGTCCGGCTGCATGGTTTGAAATAGATTTGGTCTATTGTGAAATTGAACAATTCACGCCATTATTAATGCTTTTTTTTTTACTTTTTATGCGAACGTAGATCGCATAGGTAACGTAACAGTCTTTTCGTATGAGTAACATACGTATGAGTATATGCTTCTACAGAACTCAAAACATATCTTTTAGTGTAATTAACATTTAGTTTTTACTTTCAATCAGTCCCTGCTGAGACGTTCATAACTTCTAAATAACAAGACCTACAAGAATTTTGAATAGAAAAGAATAGCTCAGAATCATACTTTAAATACTTGTATAAAAATATTGAAAGTATTCAATTCCATGTGTTTTCGGAGAAATTTTTCTTCAAATGTGCGTATGAATGTAAAGAAACAGTCGTTGCCATATGTATATGAAGATGTGTCCTATAAAATATATTTGTTAAAAGCATGAAAAGGATAGAATTATAGTATCGACTAAATCTGACTCGATGGTTACGAAAGGCGCAATATAATTGGTTATTTGGTTAAGAAAATATTATTAACAAAACCATTACCGAGTGCATTCATTAAAGAAACTTGCAATATAGCTATAATATGTGGGCTGAAAGCAACAATTCGCTTTTGATGTAGCTGTGCTAGTTGTTTTTGTTACCCTTATTAGCAGTAATGAGAGTTTCTCAACAGAAACGATTCGTTTTGTATCCGTATTACAGTATTTCCCTAAGCGACACGCTTTACACAAGCTGTCACATAAAGCAGAAGCGCAGAAAGTAATCAATTTTAACATATGCCACCTCATTATGCTGGCAGGTAACAGCAGTGAGCCAGCAAAATGTGGGGACAGATGAGTGCGGCATAGTTGCGGATGATTGCGTACCCGCTTGCATTGCTGTTGGTGGCAGTGAGAGATGTGGCAACACAACGATTGACATATCAAAATCAGCATTTATTCGGTTGAACGCTTTAAGCGCCCAACACATTGCGAACCAACTGCTAAACACGCTTTTATATACATATGTACATAAGCCCAGCAAACATATGGTAGAAATTTAAATCTTCCTCATACATGGCGATGAATTCATTTTCTTCATCCATTAGAAAAGCTTACGCGATCACAATTCAGCGCGATTACTAGACGAACCTCATAGCACTGTTTTGGAAGATAATAAGTAACAACAGAAATTAAAATATATTGAAAGATAATAAATAATAACAAAAATTAAAATATATGTTACGATTAAAAGTGACTCTTCTATAGGATGAAATCATATCCATTTCAAAGGAGAAAAACTTATAACTCTTCTACATGAGTTAAGTCTGCTACTTACTTAGGTATGTATTTCTAAAATTTCACTTACATACATATTGGACAAGTTCGAATAAAGTCGTGTTCTAGAATACTTCAAGAACACTCGATTTTCGAAAATTTATTCATATTCGAGTATTTCTTCATTTAAAAAAATAATTTTATGGCTGCTACCAGAGCTGCAAAATTTTAATTTTTTGGAATTTGGCCAAAAGAATGATGAAAATGTGATTTTTTTCTTATTTAAAATAGTTGTTTTTAAATATTTTTTCGATTTTCCTTATGCATACATAAGGAAGTATCGGACAAAAATTTTCCGCTATTTTTTAAGCCTATAAATAAGGAGAACAACTGAGGTCTCTGCAGTAAAAACAACAAAGCATTTGAGCTGTTACTATACACAAGAAATACCAAAGGTCTACTCGATGAGAGACCTCAGTTGTTCTCCTTATTTATAGGCTTAAAACATAGCGGCAATTTTTTTTCGATACTATACATAAGGAAAATCGAAAAAATATTTAAAAACAAATATTATAAATAAGAAAAAAACCACATTTTCATCATTCTTTTGGCCAAATTCCAAAAAAATTAAAATTTTGCAGCTCTGGTAGCAGCCATAGGATAATTATTTTTTTTTTTAAATGAGGAAATACTCGAACATGAATAAATTTTCGCAAATCGAGTGTTCTTGAAGTATTCTAGAACACGACTTTTTTTGAACATGTCAAATGTACATGTACGAGAATTTCAATATGATTTGATGTTACTAAAGGCACGAGCGTGAGAAACTCGGAGTGTTACGGGGCAGGAATGATGCTCGAAAATTTTACCAACAAGTCAAGCGTCTGACCCAAGGTTTCAAGCCGGAGCATCTACCTGTAAAGATGAACATGGAAAACTGGTTACGGATACGCAGGGTACACTGAGATTATGGAGGCAACACTTTTCCAAGCTGCTTGGTGGCGATGACTCCACCAATCCCGCCTTTGGAGAAATTAACCCGATACCACCAATCAACGTCGATGGTGTGGACGTACCACCACCTAGCCATGACGCGGTACGAGTTGTGATCCAACGACTTAAGAACAACAAAGCGGCTGGTGCCGATGGCCTGCCTGCTGAATTGTTCAAGACCGGCGGCGATGAGCTGATAGGGTGTATGCATCAACTCATCTGCAAAATATGGCTAGTAGAAAGCATGCCCGATGATTGGAATCTCAGTGTCCTATGTCCTGTACTGAAGAAAGGTGACCCAACAATCTGCGCTAACTACCGGGGAATCAGTCTTCTTGCCATCTCTTACAAGGTCCTGTCGACTGTACTATGTGAAAGACTTAAGCCGTTTGCCAACACACTGATTGGGCCTTATCAGTGCGGCTTTAGACCTGGTAAGTCCACCATAGACCAGATCTTCACACTACGTCAAATCCTGGAAAAAACCCACGAAAAACAGATCGATACCCATCATCTCTTTATCGATTTAAAAGCTGCTTTCGATAGCCCGATACGGGAATGCCTGTATGCCACCATGTCTGAGTTCGGTATACCTGCGAAGCTGGTGCGGCTTTGCAGAATGACGTTGAGCAACACAGCCAGCTCCGTCAGAGTAGGAAGGGACCTCTCCGAACCATTTGATACCGAACGAGGTTTCAGACAGGGCGATCCACTATCCTGCAACCTCTTCAACTTTGTGATGGAAGGGGTGTTTCGAAGAGCCAGTGTACATCGTAATGGCACTATTTTCTACAAAAGTGTCCAGCTCCTTGCATATGCCGATGATATTGATATCATTGGACGTTGTAAGCGAGATGTTACTGCTACGTTCTCTGCTATCGAAAAAGAGTCAACGAAAGTGGGTTTGACGGTGAACGAGGCCAAACAAAGTATATGCTGTCCACAAACAGGGAGACGCGGCGTATTGGATCCTTTGTTACTGCGAACAACTATACTTTCGAAGTTGTCAAGGAATTCACCTATCTTGGCACCGCCGTGAACACTCAAAACGATGTCAGCCTGGAGATAAAGTGAAGACTAACTCTTGCTAATAGGTGTTACTATGGTCTCAGTAAGCAATTGAGTAGTAGAGACCTCTCTCGCCCGACAAAACTGACACTCTACAAGACGCTCATCTTACCCGTGGTACTTTACGGCGCAGAAGCATGGACTGTGTCGCAGACTGAAGCAGCCACGCTTGGGGTGTTTGAGAGAAAAATTCTTCGGTCCTGTTCACGTCGGCGACGACTACCGTATTCGAATGAACCACGAACTGTACGAGCTCTACGCTGACATTGACATAGTCAAGCGCATCACTATCCAACGTCTGCGCTGGCTGGGACATGTTGTGCGTATGGACGAAGAAGCTCCGGCGAAAAAGGTGTTTGATGCGGAAGCCGCTGGGCGACGACGAAGAGGAAGACCATGCCTCCGATGGAGAGACCAAGCCGAGGAAACCCTATCCACGCTTGGTGTGAATGATTGGAGAAGGCGCGCGCGAAGCAGAGGCGCCTGGAGAGAGCTTTTGAGGTCAGCCGTAACCCGGTAACGGGTTGTTATGTTGTTTTTGATATTTGCATTTTACATGACATCAATGTCCATGCATATAATATGATAACAAGGTGTCAATATTGCTGGACTGGTCGTGTCGTGTTAAGTATAGATTTTTTAATCATTTTCAATTAAAAATCATGAAACTTCACAAAAAATAATTATCTGCGTAAGTGACGCGGACAAAATGTAACAATAATTCAGAGTTCATTTGAAACTCTTCCCTCAAGTATGTTTCATACGTAAATCGTAAAAATAAAAATATATAAATAAACATATGGTTTGCTCCCTGTAATTGAAAATGTTTGCTGGGAATGCACACACATGTATTCACACAAAAACCTTTTTATGCACTAACATACATACATCTACATATCTATGTGTGTATGTACCGTGTAGAAACATTATTGTGGAATATATGCAGCACATTATACAACCATCTAAAGAGAAAACTTCAAAACAATGAATAGTGAATGGAATACAATGACCGTAACATCATCATCGATATAAAAAAAAAATTTTAACTTTTTTTTTTTGATTAGATTTTACTAGTTTTCTGCACTGTATATTAAATTGTAATATTACTCACTTAATTCGTAATTTAAGTTCCGAGTAATATCCTCATGTGTACAAAATTATCCACATTTTTATGGAATTTATACACTGTGCAAGGATGCATTGCATTACCGTTAAATGCAGGCATACGAGTGTCGTTACTGCAGTAGACACCTGCAACTTTCTGAATAGGATTGCAATGCTTCCTTTTGTTGCTTTATGTTGTCACCGCTAGATACGACTCGCAGCGGCTTTCGCTGTCAGCTACTAACGCCATTATCAACGCGTGCGAAAGCGGTTTAACAACGGGAAATCACGATTACATCGGAAACAACACCAGCAGCAATATACGTCGCCATTTACACTGGGAAAGAATGTCGCAGGCTGTAGTTATTTTTCTGTTGAGAAAAAATCGTACGTATATGAAGCGAAAAACAAAACCATTTTCAGGGGTGTCAGCTCTATGAAAAAATAAAAATTGTTATACATAATTTTTTTGAGTTTCTTATTAGCGAACAATATAACTGTTCATTTTTAGAATATGAAATCATCAGAAAAAACTTCATCAAAATGATACTTCAAGTTAGTGTTGCTTATTTTCCTACTTGATTTGTCCAATTTGACGCGTTCACGCTTAATATTGCTCTTAATATCTAGGAAGAACTATGCTGCCCTTAGAAGCGAAAAGGGCACACCTCAAATAAAATACGTTTCGAGATGTTTTTTTAATGTCAATTGTTGAAATACCCGTAAAACTGAGATAGAGAAAATTCACTTAGGAGATTTTTTATGTGTTTGAACTAAGATACCCGAATTCGAAGGTATACTGAACCGTCTTTGATTTCACGTTTATTCATCTTCACTTAAGTTAACACTTTTTTGTTAATGATTTGTCAAGTCCACTAGATTGTGGCTCTGATAAGTTTCTGCAGACTAGTCCAATCAGGTGAAGGTGTAGTTGCACTTTATGACCTGTCAACCTGTCCATAAGGTCCTAATCCTCGCAGCCAGTTTTGTATGGGTAATATTTAAGTCAAATGCAAGCATTTTTATATACTTATATATTTGGCTGAGAACATTTTCATAATTATGAACACATATGTATGTATGTCTTTTATCAGTACATAAAGCGGAGACAATAAAATTTATTAGAAAATAAAGACTTTTATTTGGTTTTCAATTTGAATTATTTTCACTTTGTGAAATGTGATGCGTCATATCAGGCACACTGATCAGTGCCATGTTTGACCATGACATATTACCTACACGGAACTAAGCCTATAAGTAATTGAAAGATTGTTGAGTCTTCCTGTCTCATCAAACCAAATGAAAAAAAATCTTTTAATTGCATATTTTGAGTCAGTTCTTTAATAAATGGTACTTAGTCATATGCATATGTAATTCATTCTGATATGGTATGACTTTTTTCTCAATGATTTTCAATTGTAATTAAATCAACTAAAAATATCTACGTACTTTCTTGGATAAAATGAAACAATAATAACGTGTCCGACGACGCATATGGATTATTTATAATTATTGTCTTTTAACCGGATGGATTTTTCTCGAAATGAGGGTAATCAGTAAAAAATATGGCATTGCACTTGCAAGTACTCATTGCGATTTGTGTCAAAATATTTTTGTCAAAAGTGACGTCCAAGAAATGATATTAAGCGACAAAGCTATCGCCCTAGCTAATTTTATTATATTATTTTTTTTTTCGAGTTAAGTGACTGCAAGTGCACGGTGGGCTTTAACCAACTTTAAATGACAAGTTGATCATAGTTGAAATACGTCAAAAGGAAAAAAATCCTTATAGCTTTTTTTTTTAATTCCATATTTACTGTTTTTAGTAATATTATTTAGTAAAAATTATGTATAACGTACGTTTGAAATTGAAAAAAAAACATTTGATTCTGCTCCAACTTTGACACATTAAAGAATCTAAAAAGGTATTCAGGGTCTTGAGTTCTGTTAGGTCAAATTTCGAAAAAACGCAATTCAATGTTCAATATTTCTGAGCATAGTCAACCATAGGTAGATAAAAAAAATCTGTCTTTAGTATTATGAATAAAACTACGACTTAGGGCACCATTTTCTGCGGCTGTTCGAGTTTTCGAACAATAAAATTTGCTCATTTTCATTGAATTTATTTTCTATTTCGAGGCGTAAGTAAAGCTTTACGTTATGCAGCATATTATAGTTTATTAATTTGGTTTTCAGAAAAAAAAATATTTCGGCCACGCCCCTCCCCCGTCGTGTGCTACAACTGGTGGTTGAAAAATTCCTTATTAGCAGACCTATTTTTAGTAAGTTAAGTAACATGTAATTAAAAATAATTTCAAAAAAAAGTGATGCAATTTAAAATTTTTTGATTTAAAAAAATCTCATCCAAACTTTTTTAAAATAAATAGAAAATCGTGAATGAGCCAACATTTTTTTAATGTCCAATACTTGGTTTCTTTAGATTGATTTCATTTTTCATGAAAAAAGCCAGGAAATTTATGAAAAAAATACACTCATTCGCAAATCTAATACAATTAGTTCAACATCTAAAAAATCAAATTATAGCAAAATAATATATCGTTCGGAAAATTGCGGAACCTCAGTTGCCTTTTTCAGTAACGCCAGATGTTTTTCATATAAAAGATTGCTGTCCTAGAGTATTAGTCTCATGTCATATAGAGCTATTTCTTAAAATTTTTACTACATGGCGAATTACCTGAATATCCTAATAAACGTTAGAAGTTTTGAACTTTATTACAAACCCAATCAATACCATTTTTCCCATCTATGAATAAAATCTTTGCTACCCTGTGTTACTAGACGAAACTGATGCTTAAAATAAAACAGTTGCCATTCTGTGTGAATTATTTAATTTAATACGTTGCAAACTTCGGTTGAAATGTGACCACCGCTCAGGGGGAAATAAGATAGCCGAATTATTTGCCCAAATATCATCGATTAAGGTGAGTGTGTTTATTGTATGACCGCTGAGTTATCGTCGTAGAACTTAAAGCAATGACGATATCTGAATTATTATTATTCCCAAATTCAGTTATTTAGGTATATATTTAGAATTGTGATAACAATTTGCTTAATTCTTTCTCATTTAGTACACGTTGGTGAAATAGTAATATTTTTACAAAGCGTTTGGCCCAGCGCAAATTGAAGACGCAGCAACGCAGCGTAGGCAGGGCAGTTTTTGTAAGCTACGTTTTTCAAGGAAAGCGCGCGCATTGAAGCGTAGGGCAGTACTGCGTCACGTGTCGACTGCGTTCACTTGTGGAGATGGCACAGAAAATGTGTCACACAGGCCGCAGTTTACTCGTGTGTTTTTGAATTTCCATGGTTTTTTTTTTGTTGTTCTTCGATATAATTACAGTTTTGTGCTTAAGTTAATTGAAATTATGGAGTGTGAGGAAAAATTGATAGAGCTTGTAAGAAAATACTCCAGGCCCGTGCGCAAGGGGGGGGTTTTGGGGGTTCAAACCCCCCCCCCCCCCATTGAGAGTTTTCCCATTTAGATTTTCATTGACATTTGAACGAAAAATCAAAAAGACACAACAAATTTTTTTTTTTTTTAAATAAAAGAACTGAAATGCCAATAAATCGTCGGAGCCCGAGTTTTTATTTTCACAAGATTTGCGCACTCTAGCTCTTTTTGAACCAAAAGACACGATTTTGGACTACTGCGTGTCGCTAAGGCTAAGTAACACAACCTTTTTTTCAATGCGCGTTTAAGCATAGCTCCGGCATCAATAAAATCAGCTTCAATGAAAATTCATGCACAAATCTATTCGCACCATATACATTAGGGTGTTTTTTTCAAACTTCAGGACACGGATTTCGTTTATTTTTTCCTATATTATAGCTTGAGGAATAAAAATTGCTTTGTTTTGCTTTTTCGTTTTTCATACGAATTGTACTAAATAACAAAGTGAATGCGCGGTTCGCGGGTTTGATCTAGGAAGCTGAAATTTTCGGAGAATTTTCTTCAAACCCGATTCTATTATATAGGCACACAGGACCGCAAATTTAAAAAAAAAAAAGTAAAAATACCTCCTTCGGGTGTTTTTTTCCGCATTTTTAGTTACTCGAAAAATGTGGGCGTGGCTGTACAACAGCGACCCCCATTCAACTAAAAAACCCAAAATGCTATATCTTGGCACTTAAGCAGACTTTTTCTACGTTTTAGTAAGTCGCTTTTTTCGTTAAATTTCAACGGAATCGGACATAAGCTCTGACCGCGCAGTTTTCTGGTTTGAGCTAGGAAGCTCAAATGTTGGGACAATTATTTTTATTCCTCAAGCTATAATATAGGAAAAAATAAACAAAATCCCTGTCCTAAAGTTTGAAAAAAACACCCTAATATACATATTTCAATTTTGCATGATAGTTCACGTGACATGTGGATAAATGAAGTTAAAGTTTGACGTCAACGCTTTGCCGGCCAAGACATCAAAAATGCTTCGTGTTTTGACAACTTTGCCTGTGACAACAGCAACAAATAAACTCTCCTTTTCAGTGCTACGTCGTCTAAAGACATACCTCAGATCAACTATGTTCAAAGATCGGTTGAACGGCTCAACCTCGCTTAATATACATCACGATATCGAAATCATAGTGGAAAGAGTTTTGGATGAGTTTTTCCAAGTACCTCGCAGAATTACCTACTTACGCAATGATAACAGAATATCGAATCATATTATTAACACTAGACATGTTCAAATAAATGGCAAGTTCCGAAAATTCATTTAAAAAAAAATAGTCTTAGGATTGCTACCAGAGCTTTAAAATTTTAATTTTTTGGAATTTGGCCAAAAAAAATGAAGAAAATTTAATTTTTTCCTTGTTTTCCTTATGTACACATAAGGAAGTGTCGAAAAAATTGACCGCTATTTTTTAAGCCTATACATAAGGAGAAAAACTGTGGTCTCTTCGCGAGTAGAGCTTTGGTGTTTCTTGTGTTGTTTTGAAATTTGAAATTGTCAATGCCACTACATGAATTTCCATTAAAAAAATATATCAGAAAAAAAAATGTTTGTATGTTTGGCCCAAAACTTATCAAAATTAAATTTTTTTTTATAATTTTTTTAAGTTAATCATGCACTGAATACTTATTGAAGCAAAATATTGTAATTACTTGCTTATAAAATACTTTGAAAATTTTTGGACCAAAAGTCAAATTTTATTTTTTTTTCTCATTTATTTTTTTAATGGAAATAAGGAAAATCGAAAAAAAATTTTTAAAAAAAATTTTAAAAATAAGAAAAATATCAAATTTTCTTTATTTTTTTGGCCTATTTCCGAAAACAAAATAAACACATGTATTTATGTATTTAATTAGAATTAAATGTCTATATTAAAAGTAAACCGTTTTTTGACGTTTTTTATGATAATGATCTAACAAGAAATGTTCGAGTTAAAACCCCCCCCATGGATGATTCCTGCGCACGGGCCAGAAATACTCGGCTTTACATGACACCAGCGACTGCAATTATATGAAAAGTAAACACGAAGGAGAAATTTGAATAATTATTCACTTCTCCAAATCTTGTTTACCTTCCTGAATTTTTGATATAGCAAAAATAACGTTTCCAGCTCGTCAGCCATTATTTTTTCTCGAGAACAGGTTTACTTTAGCTTTCATTCTCCAATCTTGATTTTTTTTTTTTGAGTAATAAGGGGTAAATTGAAAAAAAAAATAGTGAAAAAATGTGGCGCTCGGATCTGTTTTCGGAGGTATAGCCTTCGGAAGTTATGGATTTAGATTTTGTAAAAATCTTTATAAGTTGTGAACCCCTAAATTGATATCAAAAATATGGGTGTAGTAAGAAAGATAATTAAATAGCCTACAATAACGGTTAGCAGAACTTTGAAATTAAATCTATAATTTTGGAGATATTACAATTTTTCCAGTTTTTTTTAAAAAAATCTTTATTTTTTTCGAAAAATATTGTAGCGAAATTTGGTTTACGCCAGAAAATTCTCGATACTAGCATCATCTAGCGGCAAATAATAAACCGAACAGACGCTGCAGTACACTATAAAAGTCGATAACCGAGAGAAATTATCGCCGTCGTACAACGCCATCTAGGGCATAATAGCAACATTCTGGATAATTGTGAACTCAACGTCGATACGCCATACTGGTAAATTATGGATAATGGTAGAATACACGCCACTTAGAAGCACTGGTAAATTATGGATAATGGTAGAATATACGCCATCTAGGAGGTAGTGGATTATTCGAGAAAGTGATGCCTGTAGTATAAAAGGGTGTCATCTGAGTTTTCGAACACAGTTGAATTAAAACAGTGAATCAGAACAGTGTGTTCCGTAATAAAGTGACTTTAATAGTAAAGTAAAACAGTTGTGTATACAGTGTCAGATTAATATTAGAATTTGAACTTTAATAAAATAAACCATTAAAAACTAACTATTCTGATTTAAATAAATCATTTTATAACTAAATAAGTTGGTGTGTTTTTAATTGTGACACAATTCAGTGATCGAACTCAGAAAAGTGTAAGAGATCGAAATTATCGTCAAAGAGACAGAAATTTCGTAACAATATGTTAGTAACCTATAATTACTTATGTAAAGCATATTCAGAAAGCTTAACTTATTCCCTTTAAAATGGTGTATCACTATAAAATGATAAGATTGTTACATAGATTAATAATTATTTATAATGTACGGCTATTTTCAAAGAAAAGATCGCCGCTGGCGAAAAATTTTAAGTTTTATAATGGGAATCATCTTATAATAATTGTTGTTGTAGAACAATCTATATAGCATTTTAAAGGGAATAAATTAAGCTTTTTCAAATTGCTAAAAAAGGTATGGCTTATAAAAATATTTTTTTTTAAATAACAGTTTTTTAAAAAATATCAGGTCAAAATTTCAGAAAAATCGTCATATTTCCACAATTATATGTTCAATTTCCAAAGTTTGTTTAAGTTATAGTAGGCCACTGAATTATCTTTCTTATGACACCCATATTTTTTATAAGGATTTTTACAAAAGCTATATCTGCAATTTTCGATGGCTATGTCTCCGAAACTAGATCCGACCGAAACTTTTTGATTACATATTTATGCTTTTGGTTTAATCAAAATTGGAGAATGGGAGCTAAAGTAAGCTTAAGTCGTTTCTCGCAAGACGAACATCTTGTCATCGACCTGCTGCACGAAACTGCTTCTCATATATGCGAGTTCGAATGTGCGACACAGTGTTTTTTCCTGCGCTGTGCAGTCTGCGCTACCTGCGTGACACAGCTCAATGTGCGCCTAAGCTTACTGCTACACTGCGTCATTACACAGTTGTTTTTTTGGTAACGCAATGTACTCTTCTAAAAAAAGAGAGTGTGGTTTTCGAACAACTATGGATCGTGAAATTTTAATATATGATTGGTTTATCTTCTTCCGCTTTGTTCCTTATAAAAAAAAAGAAAATTGATCGGACAAAAGTAAAAAAGTACTGATTTTCCACATTCTAGTTGTAACACCTCAAATATTATTTTACCGCCGATCCCATGGTACTGTTATTTGCTTAAAACAATGCCGAAACCGCATATCATTATCTAATTTCAAAACCAAGATATTTGCATTTTTCTAAATTAACAGACCTGATTTTTTTCAAGTCGGAGTCGACAAATTTACATATTAAAGTGATTCAAATTTTTTTTTTGTTTCAAACAGTTATTTTGGATTAAGGATTTCGAGTCCGTGATTAGTTTTTCTTCTTTATTTCTCTCGACGCGTCCCACTGTGGCCAAAAAAGTTAAAATTAATGAAATAATTTTCAGCTTAGTTTATAAAAAAAATTACAAATAAAAAATATTCAACACTTTCAATAAAATTTTTGGAAAAAATTACACTTCATACAATAAAACTCAAAAAAGATTATCGCATTGCTATTTTAATGTTACGGGCAAAAACGTGGTAATACACATTAAAACCTCCATAAGCCCAGAACACCTAGTAATAAATTTGTGTTCAAATTGTTATTTAGGGCCTGTTTGAAAAAAAATATGGGACTTTATAAGATAAAGATAATGGTAGAGTAACTTCGGGTATTGTGATATGGTCGGGCAATGTGATATGCCATCATACTTCTTTAAATAAGCAACTCCCGACAAATTTTTTTTTTGATTGATTTAGCCACAAGTCGAGATTTTATTTGTGTGCATTTTATGTGTGAATTAAGCCCAAAATATAGTAGGTATTATAGCCGAAGTAGTAAAATTTGTTAGTGGGTGAATATACTTTGTCATAAATAATACGAGTTCTTTATTTGCTGAAATATGTTTTAATAAAAATAACCCGAGTATATTAAAACTGAAATTCAGGTAATGTCATATAGTCCAATTTGCCCCACCCAGCAAGAACATTACCATTGCTTTTTGCAACAAATCCTTTCAGAGGGATACAAAGATTCAGACCTGAGTTCAATGCATGCAATGCGAGTTAATTTGGGCTCACAATGACAATCATTGTATGTGAGTCATCTATCTGACTTTGATATGTTCTGCTTTTCGCTTATTGATTCAGTTTAAATCTAGTTTCCTTTTTTATTGAAATTCTGTTGAAAGATGTAATGTTATTGTATCTTTAGTCCCTATTGTTTTATGCTTGTTATACTTTTCATGATAGTATATCACATTATCCGAACACTAAATATCACAATACCCGCCAATTTATATTTAGAGGAGTCACTTGGCTTTTTTCCATTTTGTTGAAATAGCTTCAGATTGGCATACGCTATAGAGTTCCGAAGTCGTAATATACTGCACAATGCATCAACATACATAAAGAATGAGATGCTATGCTATAAATGCTATAAAAATTACGTGTAATTTAAAATACAAAAATGACTATATCACAATACCCGAAGTTACTATACTGCTATTTTCATGCTCACAGCTGTACATATATATATATATTTTGAGGTCAGGTCAAGTTTATCTTACAATGTTAATAGTTTACATTTGAGTGACCCTTAGCTATGTACTTCAAAAAATATGCGGGTGTGCGTTGTCAGTTTTATTGAACAAGTTCGGATCTACCCCATACATGTAACACCCTAATGTGAGTGTTGCTTGGTGTGACTGTACTCGTGTGTGTTTGGTTGCATCAATAGCAATAATACTAACACAGATAAAAAAAGGGTTCAAATACAGCAGTAGATAAAATCGCTAGCCGAAGGGAGGTCAAAAACAACAATAAAATGCACTTTGTCAATTAGTAGAACTGATGCTGGTGTCCACAGGCATTCTATTTAACTTGGTCGTTGTTGGTGTTCATTGTTGCTGCAACTACTGGCGCTGCACTTAACGATAACAACCGAAACACGATTATCGATTGATAAATAATCACATTTTTAGCTGTGTTCTGTTCTGATTTGTTGAATTACGTTGCTTTAAATTGCCTTGTATTGTAAAACCCTCAGACTTACTGATAGTGGAAGACCATTGAACGCGATCTTACAGGGCGTACCATTTAAGAGTTAATAAGATTGTAGTACAACTGGATGAACGCGAAATGGCGACTGAACACGACCGATCATGTACAATATACCTTTTACTATTATGCTTGAAAATCTAAAATATTAATCATCTTGAAAATTGCATACTCTGAGGGAACTAGAGATGTTGAATGAAACATTCTGAAAACTTAACATTTTTTGTATTTGCTCAAAGTATTAGGTATGACACTTTGGCTTCTAACGTGCTCAGAAGATTTGTGTAATATAATATTAATTAAAACTAAACAGGATTAGAGATACAGAAAAAATGGTAATACATATTGGTAAAACTTATTAAAAAAGGGTAGCCTTTTCAAAGCCTTTCCCGATAGCCGAATTTTGACCAATTTTTAAAATAAAACTTCTTTAGTAACGGTGTGATTTGAAATCAGGTGTGTACGACACAATTTTTTTCAGCCGAACTTTCACTTATTATAGTTTTTTGCTCGAAGGAAACGCTTAGTTGACGGGATCTAGAATAGCCACAGCAATAAATGAAATACATATCAAATTAAATTGTCAGCTTCGAGATCAGTGGGCCTGAAGCTGAGATATAAGCGTGGAAAGATTTCTTATTTCTTCAATTTCTTCAAGCATTTCACAGATTAACTGCAAAAGTATTGTCATAGTGAGGAAAAAAAACTTCTACTGCGTTCGCTCATTGTAATTGTTAATGTCCCCAATCCTACGTTGTTGTTATTAAAATATCTAAAATAAGTGTGTTTATGGGTGTTTTTTTTTCAAACTTTTGAAGAGGGATTTTATTAATTTTTTCCTATATTATAGCTTGAGGAATAAAAATAATTGTTCCAACATTTGCGCTTCCTAGCTCAAACCTGTAAACGGCGCACAGTGTGAGATTTCGCCAATCTGGAAAGGAACAACTTGAGAAAAAAAAGTGCTCCAAATTCAATGATTTTTTAGTACAAGTTAGAAAATTATCCCTTTGTTACGAAAATAAACACAAAACAGAATGAAAATAAAAACATCAGCAAGATATCTGTTATCAAACATGTGCTATTAGAATGCACGCAAAAAATAACTTATAAAGTGAAATAATTCCCAAAACTTTAATCGATTAAAACTAAGTCGTCCGTTTATTGTTTTCAAAATAATTTTTCATTTTGTAATTTCCAATAGTTTAGCCTAAAGTTTTCAACCAAAGTGTTTTAATATCTGCACTGGAGAATTTTGTTTCATTTATTTCATCATTAGCTAAAAAGTATGAAAAATTTCAACATTCTTACAACTTTCATGAACTAAAACTTAAAAATTCCACCTTATTCCATGTTCTCACCATATAGAGATAATCGAGGAGGTTCCCAGTGTTAATTTGAAGAAAAAAAATTTTGCCCGAATCTGCCCCAAAAGTTTTTTTGTTACAATAGCTGTTATAACACGTGTGGCACTTTTTGAAGTTTGGTTGAATAATATCAGCTCTTTAAGATTTGATTCTGTCTTAAATACGTTTTACCACACTTTTGAAGAATGCTCTGATTCAAAATAGTGTAATCGTAAGTGTTCTTTAAAAATACTAATAAATAAATTAAAATGAAATAAATCAAATGCAACTAAACTTGACACGTATACCAAGAGAGATAAAAGCAAATTCTGAACAAAAAAAGGGCGTGGTCAGATAAGTAGGCGTTAAACCTCCCATTAAACTAATTTTATTTAATTTTTTTTAGAACAAATAAGGAAGACTTGTATGGGAGGTGGGCGTGGTTTTTATCTGATTTTGCTCATTTTTAAATTGTCCGCATAGAGAGTAAAAGCTCACATACTAAATTTCAAGTCGATAACTCTCAAACTACGGCTGCAATTGAATTAAGTTCCTCCAGATTAGCAAAAAATCACACTGTGCGGCGCGAACAGAATTTACGTCCAATTTCAATTAAATTTAACGAAAGAACCGACTTGCTAAAACGTATAAAAGTCTGCCTTAGGTGCCAAGATATAGCGTTTTGGGACTTTTAGTTGAATGGGGGACGCCATCCACTGTTGTAAAGCCACGCCCACATTTTCGTGTGACTAAAAATTAGTGCTTCACCGATACGATAATTCAAAAATTATCGTATCGTGCTCGTAGTAGCGCCAAGCTTATCGTCTCGAACTCGTTCTCGTACGAGACATTTTTGATCTGTATCGTTATCGTCTCGTTATCGCCGATATTTCTCGGTTATTCTCGTTTACTTGTTTTAGAATTATCTTGTCAAACTGAAATTAAATGCAACCGTGCAAAAGGCTCCATCGCTATCAAGAATAAACAAATCAAAAATTCAACATGCTTATTTTGATGGGAGACGAAGGAGCATTATTTTGAGTTGCTGCTGTCATCCTATAATGTGAAGTAAATCACTACATATTGTGTTGATTTGGTTTTCATATTTTTGTGGTTTTTATACCCTACACCGAGGGTATATTCACTTTGTCCTTCCGTTTATAACACATAGAAGGAAGCGTGGCAGGTATGGAAAAGTATATATATTCTTGATCAGCGTCACCACCTGAGTTTATTTAGCGATCTGTAGGTCTGTCTGTCTGTTGAAATCAGGTTTACGGGAAAACCAAGAAAGCTAATTGAATTCCTAGTACAATTCATATGAAAAACGAAAAAGCAAAACAACGAAAAACAGAAAATTAACTAAAACGCAAAAAAAGTTCTGTTTTTCGTTGTTTTGCTTTTTCGTTTTTCACATGAATTGTACTAGGAAACAAAGTGGATGCGCCGTTAGCAGGTTTGATCTGGGAAGCTGAAATTTTGGTGGAATTTTCTTCAAACCCGATTCTATTATATATGCATATAGGACTGCAAATTTTTTTTAAAAAAAATAAAAATATCTCGTTTGGGTCTATTTTTTCCGCATTTTAGTCACACGAAAAATGTGGGCGTGGTTTTACAACAGTGGGTGGCGTCCTCCATTCAACTAAACATCCCAAAACGCTATATCTTGGCACTTAAGGCAGACTTTTTCTACGTTTTAGTAAGTCGGTTTTTTCGTAAAATTTCAACGAAATTGGACGTAAACTCTGTCCGCGCCGTTTTAAGGTTTGAGCTAGGAAGCTCAAATGTTGGGACAATTATTTTTATTCCTCAAGAAAAAATAAATAAGATCCCTCTTCAAAAGTTTGAAAAAAAAACAGCCTAGTGTGTATTCGTAATGTAAGTATGCAATCCCCTTCAGTGGAGCTTGATATTTGATGAGAAAGAGCAAAGGAAACAGCTGTGTGTTAAGTTGTTTTATTCTGAAAACTTTTATTTTGTGATGATTATTTTTTAAAACATTCGCTATTTTTATTTTTATTATTTTAATAAATCACTTTCTACCTCGTGCGAACTGCGCACATGATTTTTTTTTTTTTAATTATATTAAAAGTTTATAAGAGTAGAGCTAGATGTATGCCGCATCATGGAGCTCGAAGGGTATAATTAAAATATATTGGGCTGCCTTTTCAAATCCTGTTCCAAACCCGTTTTTCGAGCCAATTTTTTTAGTACAAGTGTATATGGCAGTGGTGGCATTTTCGTTTTGTGAAAATGTCCTAAATCGAGACTTCAAATGTACTTTTTAAATGCCAAATGTGCTTTTTCGTCATAAAGATGAAAAAGTTACTTAAAATGGCGAAAATTCAAACAAAATTTTAGCTATTTTACTAAAACAAAAAGTTCACCAAACCATTCGGCAGGTTAGCATGTATATTTAACCTAAATATACTTAGAGATATTGTTATTTTTAAGAAATTTTCGAAATGTACTCAAATTGCACTAGAAATGTACTCAAAATGCGCCGAATGTACTGACGACGTTTTTTTTTTACCGAAAAAGTACAAATGTACCGAAAATGCCACCACTGGTATATGGGAGATAATCCATTTTTGGGAAAGGATTCGACAAAGCAACCCTATATATTCTATTTAGGCATTTTGAGCTCTATCATTTGGCACAAATTTCAAGCTAAAACCATATCGTCGGCTTACAAGCAAAATTGACCATCTACAAAAAATCAAATTTTATATTTTTGATGGAAAGTGTACAAATTTTAATTGCACACGTTTTCGGGTACGGTATGAAATTTATTAAAAAAACGAAAATAATATATCACAAAGTTAAGAGGATATTTAAAATTATAATTGGGTCATTCCATCTATAATTTGCTTATTTTTACCCTGAGGTGTTTTAAATTGGTTGAAAATTGTTTTGAGTTATTGGGCCATTACGTTAAAGATAGAAAAAATGAGACTAAATTCTTTCGACCAATAGTTTTGATAAAAAAATTAATTTCTTGACTCTGTTCAAAACCGCTCGTAAATAACACAAAAATATTCATTGATGAATATAAACAAACTAACACAATTCGAATTCGCTTTCATATTGTTTTCAGGTAGCTATGTACTAGTAGATGACAAAAAACTGCAAGTCTAGAAAAACTAACGCCTAAGCGTTATGCTGAAAGAAAAAAATTTACGTTTCAAGAAAACATCAATTTCTCAAATACTCTAAAATCGAATCCAGCTTTTTTAGGCTCAAAATGTTCAAAACATATAGGAGTACCATCTCTGAAAATGTTATTCATATGTTTTTACCCTATTTGATTTGACAAACATTTTAGTAAAGATTTATGAAACTTAAAAATAAAATTTGGATATTTCATTGATACTTTTGTTAATTTTTCGATACTTTTTGCAATTCTCATTTTTTTCTATCTTCTACGTAATGGCCCAGTCACTCAAAAAATTTTCAGCCAATTAGACTAAGAATTATTAGAACCAATTGCTTGATTTTTTTATATGACTAGCAATTCTCCCTAATCCGACGTTGAATCTTTATAATTACGCCCGATTCATCTAATCTCGGTGCAAAACCCAAAGATCTATTCAGCCACTCTTAATTTTTACTTTTAATTGTATACTTTCTTCAGTCAAATCATTTTTAAAAAAACCAATGAAATAATTACTTTACTTACGTAGTTAATTGCTATGTAATTTACTTACTTTAATATCTTTTGCCATTTTCTATCGTCAAAGAGTACAATAGAGTGTAATTAAAAAAGCTGAAGTTAATAAGCTTTTTTTTCTCGACTACACATTGCTATTTTTTTACAAAATTGGCGTCTGGGTTTGATTTTTGCTCCAAATAGTCTTTCATAAAATATCTATTCATATCTATGGTTTGTCGAAAAGGGTATATTTTCAAGCACTACACTGCCGTACTAAGCGAAAAAGACGTATCTCAAAAAAACTGATTTCGATATAATTGATGTTTTGTTTATGTCAATTTGTTGAAATACCTGTAAAATTGAGATAGAGGAAATTTTCTTAGTATATTTTTTATATGATTGAACTAAGATGCCGACATTTGGAGTATTTCATTAGAAGCGTAATTTCTTAAGCTATCCGATGCCATAAGAATCTCGAATATTTTTTTTTTGAGATACGTCTTTTTTGCTTAGTACGGCAGTACAGTAGAGTTAAAGAAAATATTTGGGCCACAGTTGATCTCTTTGTGCCAATGACACATTGAAACGATCCGCGCAGTGATGTGCAGAAAACCTTCAGATGTTCGCATAGTGTATGGGTCCGGATAATTAATTGCAGAGTATTTGATCGCTTTTAACTTAATAGGGATAAGTTTTATTAATAGCACTAGTTAAAAAAATTAAGTATGCTTTCTCAATTTGTTAATCAAATGCACATCAAAAATATCACATTTTGAGAAAATTATGACTAAAAAAAAAATTGGAATAAATGCAAAACTACTACTAATTTTTTTATATAAAAAGCACCCAAAACGGACCTTTTCTGGGCCCGAGACCACCCTAGTGATGTCCAAACCTATTTTTGAACTTTCTCCACCGATTGTTTTATTTTTTTAAAAAGGCTTACAGAGGTTTCTTTCTATATCCGGGGCGCGCTGGATAATATCCAAAATCAATTTTTACAAAAAAATATTTATGGGAAAGGGTTAGAAACAGGACTTTTGAAGGCTTACGTTTTTGATGTCCAAAATGCATTTTAAAAACGGACCCAAAAGGAGCTAAGTTCATTTCACACCTTTCTCCATAGATTAGTGCAATTTTTTTCTACAAAAGTGCTCAAAAAGGGACTTCCTAAAATACGGCACCTTTCCTGGTAATGTTCAAAATACATTTCAAACTTTGCTTAGTCATTGTTATTCGTTGCAGATAAGGCAGAGCAGTCGCGTGCGCAGGAATCATCCATGGGGGGTTTTTAACTCGGACATTTCATGTTAGATTATGTTCATAAAAAACGTCAAAAAACGGTGTAATTTCAATATAGACATTCGAGCGGGTACCGCGTCATGGCTAGGTGGTGGTATTAGATTAATAATACGCAGTACAATTTATTTGTACGAAGTCTATAAGATTTTATTTGGAAGTGAAAAATTGGAAATTTTCATTTTAACAAGTTTCACAAAAACTAAATTGATATTGATATTGAATACAAAACTAAAATAACAAGTATTTAAATAACAAGTTATTGCAGTATCTCAACACCCCTTCTCAATAATTAGTATTTAATATAAGCCAGACAATTTACGAAATTTACTTAGCTTAATATTTTGTAGTGCTTTAGTAAGCATGTCAGCAACCATATCTTCCGTAGGGCAGTACAAAAACTTTATGATTCTAGATCGATGAATTTCCCTTGCATAGAAGTACTTTACATCAATATGTTTGCTTCTTGGGTTGACCTTTTCTCCTTCAAGGATTTTTAAACAACTCTGATTATCTTCAAAAATGTTGATATTGATGCTTGTAATTTGAAAGTCATTGAGAAGTTGCTTTAACCATACTGCTTCCTGCGTTGCTTCGGTCAGTGCAACCAATTCTGCTTCAGTAGAGGATAAAGATATATTGTTCTGCTTGCGGCTTGCATAGCTAATGGTGGCAGACCCAAGCATGAAAATGTAACCGCTTGTTGATTTCCGATCTTGAGTATCGCCAGCCCAATCCGCATCTGAGTAACCAACTAAATTAAGATCCTCTCTAGTACCGACACAAAGTCTTAAGTGTTTTGTTCCCTTTAGATATTTAAAAACTCTTTGGACCTCGACCCAATCTCTTTTGGTAGGTTTGCTTACTTTTCGCGATAGTATAGATACAGCCACAGCAATATCCGGCCTTGTATTGCCAGCAAGATATAAAAGACAGCCAATAGCTTTACGGTATTGATTATTTTTAAAAATTGTGTCTTCTTTTGCCTCAGTTTTCATGTATCCAGGATCTAGAGGGATTTTGGAAATGTGAGCATTTTCAAGGCCAAATTCTTTAAGCAATTTGTTAATGTATTCCTGCTGATGAATGTAAAAAATACCTTCTTTATCTCGTTCAATCTCAATCCCCAGATATAACTTTAGATTTCCAAGAGTTGTAATTTCGAATTCTGATTTCAAAAAATTTATAAATTTGTTCGCCAAATGTTCATTCTTAGTAGCTAGAACAATGTCATCTACATATATCAAAACATAAATGCATTGTTCCCCATAATTTTTAATATATAAGCAGTTATCAGCGATTCCCCTTCTGAATCCGAATTTGAGTAACACGTCATTAATTCGCTGATTCCACATTCGAGCTGATTGCTTCAGACCATAGAGACTTCGATTGAGCTTGCATACTAGCCGTTCTTTACCATTTTGCGTAAAACCCTCCGGTTGTCTAATATAAATATCTGTATCCAACTCACCATTAAGAAATGCTGTTTTGACATCTATATGTTGCACCGTCATGTTTTTATATGATGCGATAGCTAATAATGTCCTCAGAGTTGTGTGCTTTACAACTGGTGCAAAGATTTCATCGTAATCTTCTCCATGTCTTTGTGAAAATCCCTTCGCCACCAAACGCGCCTTGTAACGACGTTTACCATCAACAGTTCGCTTGAGTTTAAAAATCCACTTAGTTCCTACAACCTTTCGCTGTTTCGGTAATTCTACCAAGTCCCACGTATTGTTGTCATTCAAAGATTTTATTTCTTCTTGCATAGCCATCATCCATTTCTTACCATCTGGTCTTAAAAGAGCTTCTTTGTAAGTAAGTGGTTCCTCCGCTGTTGTAGCCAACATTCCATAGCGTTGAGGAGGTACTCCTTTCGTGTGTCGCGAAGAAGTTCGTAGCGGTAGATCACCTTCTGAAGAACTAGAAGATTCTTCCTCTGCAGTATCGAAACTTATATTTTGATCATCTTCTGTATTGATAATTACTGGATCATGTTGATTAAAAGATTCTTCTATGTAACCTAGATTTTCATCCAAAACAGCTTCTTCATTGTGCTGCATTGAAACAACTACTTCTTCTGAGTGTAGATGTATATTTCGCTGCTTATTGCAATCAGCCAATTTTTCTTCTAAGAACTCAACGTCTCTGCTAATAATAATCGTATTATTTGTTGTATCTAACAATCGATAAGCTTTCGATTCTTCGCTATATCCAACAAAACGACATCTTTTGGATACTTCATCCAGTTTCCGACGTTTTTGTTTGTTGATTTGGGTGTACACAACTGACCCAAATATGCGTATATGATTCAGTTTTGGCTTAAATCCATACCATAGTTCGTAAGGTGTAGCAACACAAACACTCGAAGGTAACCTGTTCTGTAAGTAGTTTGCCGTAGAAACTGCTTCAGCCCAATACTTTAAGTCTATATCTGCATCAAAAAGCATACATCTTGCCATTTCCATCAGGCTACGATTTTTGCGTTCAGCAACGCCATTCTGTTCCGGTGTATAAGGTGCTGTTAGTTGACGCTCGATACCCTTACTTGCAAGAAAATTTATCATCTCCTTGCTGTTGAACTCACCACCTCTATCCGTTCTTAAAATCTTCAATGTTTTGCCAAATTTATTTTTCGTCATTGCAGCAAACTCTTTAATTTTTAAGAAAGCATCACATTTATTCTTTAGAAAATAAACAGTGCAATATCGGCTATAGTCATCTATTAACGTCAGGATGTATCTATTTCCGCTTGGAGTTACATTTTGCATGGGACCACATAAATCGCTATGTATCAGGTCTAGCACGTTCACAGTTCGATTGTTTAATGCTTTTGGAAACGGTTTTCTGGTCATCTTTCCCTTTAGACAGACTTCGCATGCATATTTACAATTACATTTGGAAATTCGTATTCCATCGAAAACTTGTTTATCGACGCCAAACTTAATAGCTGCAATATCTCGATGACCAAAACGTCGATGCCAAATATGAACGCAATCTAACTCTGCAGAGCTCACTTTACAAGCTACTTGATCCTCGTCTAGAATAAACAAATGATTCTTTAACG
The DNA here is from genome assembly GCA_949775025.1 of Tricholauxania praeusta. Lineage (NCBI taxonomy): Eukaryota > Metazoa > Arthropoda > Insecta > Diptera > Lauxaniidae > Tricholauxania > Tricholauxania praeusta. The sequence goes on along the minus strand of OX459029.1, from coordinate 67,360,336 downwards.
TTGCAGTTGCATGAACCACGTTATTGGACGATATCTTGCATTTGTTGTCTTTGAACAAAACATCAAAACCACCTTCTGTAAGCTTACGCACTGACAACAGGCTCCCATCAAACTCCGGTACGTAGAGGACATTACATATGGTAATTTCTTGATTTCTGCACTTAACCACACCATCTCCAGTGCCAGCTGACATTAGCTCAGATCCATCTGCCAAGAAAATACTTTCCTTTAAAGTTCGGTCTATATTGAGAAAGAATTTTTCGTCACTGCACATATGGCACGTTGCCGCTGAATCAATAAACCACTGGTTTTTCTTGCGTTTAGTTGATGCACCAAAACAAAAATTATCATATTTTGTTACGACATTTGCACGATTGTCCTGGTTTTTCTTTTTGTTTGGACAGTTTCGCTTGATGTGCCCAAACTTTCCACATGCAAAACATTTAGGATTGTAGACAAATTTCTTGTTTTCGGCCTTAAGCGCAACTTCTTTTTCAATATTGGTTCCATTTTGTATTTTGCCTTCTTGAATCAATTTCTCCTTTACTAAATCCAGCGTTAAATCAGCTTCAGGACGAACTTCAAGTGCTGAAACTAGCATGTTGTAGCTCTCTGGTAAACTTTCCAATAAAAATGCCACCACTTTATGCTCCTGGAACGTTTCATCTAAGTCTGTCAATCGATCAACAATATCCAACATACCAGCAATGTGGTCCTCCATGGCTTGACCTTCTTGCATTCGAGTTGTTGATAGTTTACGAAGAAGACTCACCCTATTTGATAAATTTGACTTCTCATGCTGCTTTTGAAGTGCACACCAGTAATCTCGCGCTGTCTTCAACCGCTTTATGTGTATTTTCTGTGACTCCTCAAGCGAAAGACCAATAACTGCGCGCGCTTTTCCATCCCGGACTAACCATTTCGAATTTGCTTCCGTAGGAGCTTCATCTGTGACCAAATCCCATAATTCACGCTCCAACAGCAATAGCTCCATATTGAATTTCCAAGTATGATAATTGCTGCTGCCAAGCTTGGGGAAATGCAGTTTTAGATCCATATTGCAAAATCCACGAAATATCCAAGAAAATAGCGTTAATAAAATTATTTCACTTTTGCGTATTCAACTAGGAAAGGCCCATAACCTATTAGATTAATAATACGCAGTACAATTTATTTGTACGAAGTCTATAAGATTTTATTTGGAAGTGAAAAATTGGAAATTTTCATTTTAACAAGTTTCACAAAAACTAAATTGATATTGATATTGAATACAAAACTAAAATAACAAGTATTTAAATAACAAGTTATTGCAGTATCTCAACAGGTGGTACGTCCACACCATCGTCGTTGATTGGTGGCATCGGGTTAATTTCTCCAAAGGCGGGATTGGTGGAGTCATCGCCTGCAAGCAGCTTGGAAAATTGTTCCCTCCATAATCTCAGTGTACCCTGCGTATCCGTAACCAGATTTCCATGTTCATCTTTACAGGCAGATGCTCCGGGCTTGAAACCTTGGGTCAGACGCTTGACTTGTTGGTAAAACACAACTCGCGGTACGAGTTGTGATCCAACGACTTAAGAACAACAAAGCGGCTGTTGCCGATGGCCTGCCTGCTGAATTGTTCAAGACCGGCGGCGCACATACGTAGATTTTATCAATTTAGGCGGCCAAAAACATTTTTTTAGTGAACTGGGTTTCAAATGGAGTAAGTAATAAGAAAATGCTTTATTTTCAAATGATATCCATATTTATTAATAAAAACGATACATTTTATATTTATTTTAGATTTAATACAAATGTTTATACATGAATATATGACAAAAATAATGTTTTTTATTATTAATAGCATTAAACATCAAAATATAATTATTTCACAGTTATACATACGAATAGGAACAGAATTTAAATTAAAATGACATGTTTTATTCAGCCTCGAAGTCCAAGTTTTCATGTTCTGCACTCAGATTTGGTTCAGCAGGCATCAATAAGGCAATTGTTTCTTTCAAAAATGGTTTTTGTGAGGTTCTCTTAATATGTCTCATACTACTTAAAAGTGGGTCTGAAGATAGTAACAATCCTTGGTATATATCCTGGTTGCACGTTTCTCTGGAAAATTTTCTTGCAAAGTTTAGTCTGTATGAGCGAAAATGTTTATTACGTGCCTCTGCTGCTTCTTCTGATAACTGCCCTATAGGCAAAAAAGCATTCTCAATGATGCTAGCTCCGTGAATCAAAATTTTGTGTAATGTTGGTGTCATGGGATGCCATCCGTACTCATTTCGAAAAGTCTGATCCTGGCATGTAAAACGGAAAGACCAAATTCAAGGGCTTCGGGACATATCACATTTTTTTTACTCAGGTCATTGAAGTTTTTTGATGTTGCTCCACATATATAACAACGACTCGTTGATGCAGTATCTGTTGCCGAATTGCAGACTTTCCCGTCTACCATGGTCATTTTCATGACATGTCTAAACACATATTCAGTGCTGTTTATATTTACATTTGTTGTAATCAGGGCTTTAGCGGCATTTTCTACAAATTTAATTTCGTCTCATTAATCACATTTGTGGATTCTTTCACATAGCGAAAACGAATCGGTCGGCAATACCGTGGAGATGAGGGTGTTGGACTTTGCCACACAATCTTTTTACCTTCTTGCCCGCAAACTATTTGTAGTGGCACAAACGAGCTTATGAAGATATTAGCATCACTGCTGTCGGCATCTTCTGAGAATGTCTGTTTATACCGTGTTTGTTGTGAGCCATCACAACCCCATTGGCAATATAACTGTAATGACATCCGCTCGTTAGCATCAAGGGTCATTAATACTTCTTCCAGGAATTTCGACAATCGAATTACAGTATGATCCATTAAGCTTTGTAGATCCATCTCAGCGCAGGTAGCCGTTACTCGTAAAGCACTTTGTGGAGGGTAACATTCTTGTTTTGCCTTTAACAGATGATCATAGCTAGGGTAGTGCTTTTTGTTAGTTGCTCTTATTATTTCGTACTGTCGCCTCGCTAGATCGGCTTCCACAAACATCTTTAGTGCTTCAAACGGAGTCAAAGGTGGCACAGTTTCATTAGCATGAGCATAAGCCTTTCTGTATTGATGCGCACTAGAAGGAGTATTTGTTATTTCTTTGAGGACTTTTGAGGCATCTCTTTGGCCATCATTTTGTAACACAAGTTGAGCAGCATGAACTATAATCTCAGGATCTACAGAGGCCCGCATTTCATCGGTTTTTCTTCTTTTGCTTCGCTCGCTTGAGTCTGCGAACGGTTTACAAGGTCGGCCTTGGCGTTGATGCGTTTTTATTGGAATTTCAAAAGTTCCTTCCTTATTCTTGACGAAAACTTCCTCCGTTTTGTGTGCTTTGGCCCATCGCTTTTTGATTTGTGACTTTAAGTATGAAAATCTGTGCTTTAGACTGCTTTTACTTTCTTCACTGTCTCCTGTTAGTGTCAGTAAATGGTTTTCCAAAAAATCTAATTTTTCGCTTTTGGCAAATCTTGACCTTTCATGAGATCGAATAGATATTTACGCGTCACAACTTTTATGCCAGATGAACTGGGCGAACCTAAAACAAAGAAAGACACGTTTTAGAACAACATAACAATGTTTGTTTTTTTTTCATGATTTTACTCTCAATCTTAGAAACGCGTTTATTTGGAAATAGGCGAGTTTCGGCGGTTAATTTCTTCTTTTTTTAATAGGTAGAAGTATAATCTATTAAATAAAAAATAATTGAGACAGGGACGAACCCTGAAATACTTTGAAAAAGCTTTGGAGTACGAAAATTATGAAAAAAATATGTAATTAAACTTTGTGATGTTCAAATATTCATAACTAATTTAAAAAGGCAGTAAAGTATACATTTTATAGCTCAAATTAAAGTTTCTTACCTGGATTTTGAGATTCCATCACTTTCAATATGACACTTGAAGTTAAAAAGGAAATATTGACTTTGCAATAACTATCACAAAGAGAGCGCCGAAATAAGACACGCGAACTGCGGGCGACGATCAGATTTTGATTACCTGCCACGGTGCGACGGCACATTGCTGTGGGGTTGCAAGGGTACCGTTAGATTCCTAGAAGAGTCTACTAACTGGTTCTTTTAATTGTTTACTTCAATGTTGATATTTTTTATTTTTACTTTTGGCCGCCTAAATTGATAAAATCTACGTATGTGCGGCGATGAGCTGATAGCGTGTATGCATCAACTCATCTGCAAAATATGGCTAGTTGAAAGCATGCCCGACGATTGGAATCTCAGTGTCCTTTGTCCTGTACTGCAGAAAGGTGACCCGACAATCTGCGCTAACTACCGGGGAATCAGTCTTCTTGCCATCTCTTACAAGGTCCTGTCGACTGTACTGTGTGAAAGACTTAAGCCGTTTGCCAACACACTGATTGGGCCTTATCAGTGCGGCTTTAGACCTGGTAAGTCCACCATAGACCAGATCTTCACACTACGTCAAATCTTGGAAAAAACCCACGAAAAACAGATCGATACCCATCATCTCTTTATCGAGAGTCTGAGTTCGGTATACCTGCGAAGCTGGTGCGGCTTTGCAGAATGACGTTGAGCAACACAGCCAGCTCCGTCAGAGTAGGAAGGGACCTCTCCGAACCATTTGATACTGAACGAGGTTTCAGACAGGGCGATCCACTATCCTCCACATCTGTGATGGAAGGGGTGTTGCGAAGAGCCAGTGTACATCGTAATGGCACTATTTTCTACAAAAGTGTCCAGCTCCTTGCATATGGCGATGATATTGATATCATTGGACGTTGTAAGCGAGATGTTACTGCTGCGTTCTCTGCTATCGAAAAAGAGTCAACGAAAGTGGGTTTGACGGTGAACGAGGCCAAAACAAAGTATATGATGTCCACAAACAGGGAGACGCGGCGTATTGGATCCTTTGTTACTGCGAACAACTATACTTTCGAAGTTGTCAAGGAATTCACCTATCTTGGCACCGCCGTGAACACTCAAAACGATGTCAGCCTGGAGATAAAGCGAAGACTAACTCTTGCTAATAGGTGTTACTATGGTCTCAGTAAGCAATTGAGTAGTAGAGACCTCTCTCGCCCGACAAAACTGACACTCTACAAGACGCTCATCTTACCCGTGTCGCAGACTGATGCAGCCACGCTTGGGGTGTTTGAGAGAAAAATTCTTCGCCAAATCTTCGGTCCTGTTCACGTCGGCGACGACTACCGTATTCGAATGAACCACGAACTGTACGAGCTCTACGCTGACATTGACATAGTCAAGCGCATCACTATCCAGCGTCTGCGCTGGCTGGGACATGTTGTGCGTATGGACGAAGAAGCTCCGGCGAAAAAGGTGTTTGATGCGGAAGCCGCTGGGCGACGACGAAGAGGAAGACCATGCCTCCGATGGAAAGACCAAGCCGAGGAAACCCTATCCACGCTTGGTGTGAATGATTGGAGAAGGCGCGCGCAAAGCAGAGGCGCCTGGAGAGAGCTTTTGAGGTCGGCCGTAACCCGGTAACGGGTTGTTATGGCCACCCAAGTAAGTACATTCGAGCGGGTCGATTTCTATGAAGCAAAATAAAGCCAGCCAGTCAGCGACTCAAAAAAAAAGGACACTTAAAAACGATATCTGCGTCATTTTGTTTTCGTTCCGAGAAAAGCCACTGGATCACTTTTGATTCTCCTGAAGGTCCTTTTTGGCTAAAAAAAAACTTGTTTTTTGCTCATAACTTTTATTTCTTTACAATATGGATACCTGAATTTGCATGAAAAATAAAAATTGCGTTATTGCAAAAAATTTGACATTAAAAAACTTAAATTTTTTTTGCTGTTATAGATAATATTTAGTCCGAAAATTCGATTTTTTCATTTAAAAAATGTGAAAAAATCGAATTTCGGGACTGAATATTATCTATAATAGAAAAATAATTTAAAATTTTTTAACGTCACGTTTTTTGTAAGAACGCAATCTTTATTTTTCGATAAAATTCGGGTATCCATTCTGTGAAGGAATAAAAGTTACGAGCGGTACTATATGTCTATATAATAGAATCGTGTTTGAAAAAAATTCTCCGAAAATTTCAGCTTCCTAGATCAAACCTGCGAACGGCGCTTTCACTTTGTTTCCTATAATTACGGAAGTAGCTAATTCTGCGAGGTACTTGAAAAAACTCGTCCAAAACTCTTTCAACATTGATTTCGATATCGCGATGTATATTTAGCGAGGCTAAGCCGTTCAGCGAACTTCGGAACTAGTTGATCTGAGGTATGTCTTTAGACGACGTAGCACTGAAAAGGAGCATTCATTTGTTGCTGTTTTCACAAGCAAAGTTGCCATAACACGAAGAATTTTTTATGTCTTGCCCGGCAATGCGTTAACGCCAAAGTTTAACTTCATTTATCCACATGTCACGTGAACTATCACGCAAAATTAAAATACATATCCGTATTTATACGTGTATGGCGCGAATAGATTTGTGCATGAATTTTCATTGAAGCTGATTTTATTGATGCCGGAGTAATGCTTAGACGCGCATTAAAAAAAAACGCTCGTGTTACTTAGCCTTAGCGACGCGCAGTGGTCCCAAATCGTGTTTTTTGGTTCAAAAATAACTAGAGAGCGCACATCTTGTCGAAAATGAAAAACTCGGGCTCCGACGATTTATTTGCATTTTAGTTCTTTCATTTAAAAAAAAAAAATTTGTTGTGTCTTTTTGATTTTTCGTTCAAATGCCAATAAAAACCTATGTACAAAAATTCCCAATGGGGGCGATTGAACCCCCAAAACGTCCCCCTTGCGCACGAACCTGAGATAGAGGGTTACTTTGGTTAAAATTCAACATTTTCTCTTTAGTTTTACAGGGAAAGTATCTCAGAGTGAAAGATCGATCGGATCTAGTTTTGAAGCTGTATCCATCCAAAAACTCAGATATAAACTCAATAATATAGTAAATTAAAAGCCCCACGTAACAATTTTTTTCAATTGAATGATTTAAAATGAAAAGAATAAATTTTTGAAAAAGCTTTTATACTTGCAGTTTTCATTGAAAATTTTACACTTTAACATTTTATATAATTAATGTTCATCCAAATTATATTTTTAAGTTTCATAAATCTTTACCAAAATGCTTGTCAAATCAAATAGGGTGCAAAAACATGAATGAAAGCTTAAGGGATAGTACTTCTATATGTTCTGAACATTTTGAGCCTAAAAAAGCTGAAATCGATTTTGGAGTATTTGAGAAATCGATGTTTTCCTGAAACGTATTTTTTTTTCTTTCAGTGTATATATAACGCTTAGGCGTTAATTTTTCTAGAATTGCAGTTTTTTTTTCATCTACTAGTACACAGCTACCTAAAAATAATATGAAAGCGAATTTGAATTGTGTTTGTTTGTTTATATTCATCATTCAAGTTTTTGTGTTATTTTCGAGCGGCTCTGAACAGAGTTAAGAAATTAATTTTTTTATCAAAACTATTGGTCGGAAGAGTTTGATATAATATTTGTCTGTATATTAGATAATCCCTTAACTACTCAAAAAATTTTCAGCCAAGTTAAAACACGTCAGGGTATAAATAGGCAAATTATAGATGGAATGACCCAAGCAAACTTAGAAAGTACCATTATTTTTTTTGGAACTAAATGTTATGTGCTTATTTTGTGCACTTATCAAGTAATTAAAAGAAATAAAACATCATTTATTCGAAATATTTTCTTTCAATTCAAAAAATTACACCGCACTGCTATCATTTTGACCGCTGCTGTACATGTGTTTATGTTATGATTCGATATTCAGTTATCAATACGTAAGAAGCTGATTCAGCGAGATACTTGATAAAACTCGTCCAAAACTCTTTCCACATTGATTTCGATATCGCGATGTATATTAAGCAAGGCTAAGCCTTTTAGCCGATCTTCGGGCATAGTTGATCTGAGGTATGCCTTTAGACGACGTAGCGCTGAAAAGGAGCGTTATTTTGTTGCTGTTGTCATAGGCAAAGTTGCCATAACACGAAGCATTTGATGGACATTTGGAAACGCGTCTTCATTGTTAACGCTGATTTTATTGATGCCGGAGCTATGCTTAAACGCGCATTAAAATAACGCTCGTGATACTCAGCCTTAGCGACGCGCAGCGTTCAAAAATCATGTTTTTTGCGTTCAAAAATAGCTAGTTAGCACAAATCTTGTCGAAAATTAAATACTCGGGCTCCGACGATTTATAGGCATTTTAGTTACCTTTCATTTAAAAAAAAAAATTTGTTGGGTCTTTTCGATTTTTCATTCAAATATCAATAAAAACCTATGTGCGAAAATTCCCAATGGGGGGAGGGGGTTTGAACCCCCAAAATCCCCCCTTGCGCACGGGCATGCTAATGTCTGTTAGTTAACTACCAAATTTATGTTGTTCAGTTTCACAGTCCATTAGTTAACTAATTATAATTTTTTGTACAAAATATGGCGTCACTGCACAAAACATATGTTTTTTATATGACATTTCATAGTTTGCAAAATGGAGTTGAGCGGTAGAAGTACAAATTTTTCAACAGCAGAAATAAATTGCCTATTGGAACTGGTCGATTGCCATAAGAACATTGTCGAGTGCAAAAGTGTGTTGAATTGGTAGTCGTATGTGTTCGAGAACTTCCCAAGCTACATCTTTACTAAGACGAAATCTTTCACGGAAATCTTTAGCGTCGTATGTTTGAAAGTAATATGGACGGGATCTAAATATGTTTTTGACGACGAGCAATTACAATTCTACATACTACTTCAATATCTGAATCACTATCAACTTCGCAATCTCAATCTGAATCCATATTTATGTAGCTTCTTATTTGTTTTTTTGAAACTTTGTGTTTTTATTTCTTATGTTCTTTCTCGTTTTGACAGCAATCAGCTGTTAGTCAACAATTAGTTAATCTGCCAAATTTGGTTGGTTAACTAATTGCTATGAAACTGAAATTGGATAGTTAACCTCAAATCTCTAGTTAACTAAACACCGTGAAACCGGCCCTTAATATGTTATAGTGTCATAATGTTTAAAAATGTTATGTTAGTCTTAAAGATTTTGTTTTGTTTTCTATATAAAAATTAAATTACATAATACAAGTCTGTATCCCATATTTTTGGAATGTTGTTTTCTTTTTCCTATTTTGAATCGTATAAGGAAAAGAGAGTGCCAAGAAAATTTCTAAAAAGCTATGAAAGCTGAAAGAGTCATCATGCATGTCAGATTTTCTTTAAAATACGACTTATGACTTTATGACACCTTGTAAATTTAGTAATTATAAGAAATTCAACAATTTAGTAAGCTGTGCTTCATAGAAAATAACCAGGAGAAAAATTTCATGATACCAGTATGGATATTAACCCTGCTTTTAGGTTAAATAAAACTTACGAATCCTAGAATAACAGTCCATTCTGGTCCATTTTGTATTTTTCATGAATACATCATATTGAACTTGTGTTCTTATAACTATTTTGCTTCAATATTTCGATAAAACAATATTTTCGCAAAAACACAAAAAAATTATATGCGCAATAAATCATTTGGATTATTCATTAGGTGTTGAAAAATCCAATTTACTACAGGTCGTAAGAGTTTTATTTGAAGCCGTCAACAGAACAGAACTGTTGTAAGGCTCAACATTATTTTTGCGATCTTCCTGATTACATTTCTATATGCAGTCAAATCAGCTGTTCGCATTACTGCTGGTGTTCAGTTTGTGTTTTCTATTGCAAAAATGTCAAATGATTCGGACATTTCAATTCGAATATTGAATATGAAAACACCGAGAAGATAGTTTCTGTTGATCCATTTTATACTGCAAAAAACGAATTAGAAGTGTTTACAAGCGCCCTCCGCTTCGATAATGGTACGCGTTGAACACAAATTCGAAGTAGTGATGAGTTTGGTTCTATTCGTGACTTGAGGATCCATTGGCAACGTTTTACAACTGCCATGAAAATGTGACTAATGATGAATAACTGGTATCTTTCAGAAGACGATGCTTTTTTAGACAATTTATGCTCTCAAAACCTGCCAACTGTGGCTTATAATTTTGGATGTCTTTGTCGACACCAAAACAGGTATGAAAGATACAGACGTGTTTTGGCAATCCAAGAAATTAATAGCCTGAGAAAATCAAGAAAAGTTTTTTCGATTAAACTTGACAGAAAGTTTGAAAGAGTAACATGCTCATATGTACATATATGTACATATCGTCACCTCAGAGATGACGATATGTACATTAGAGCGATTCAAACTAAATTATTTTTTTTTTTGATTTTTTTACGATGTGTCAGCGAATTACAATAGCCTTATACATATGTCTGGACAAAGCCCATTACTAGGATTACAGTTAATATTGGAAACTGGATTAGCACCCTCTTTTTTAAGTAGACAATCCATTTTCAAAAATATTGATTTAAAAAATGGTGCAAGTTACAGGTTATAAAAATTTCCAATAAAGTGGGTATGGTTTTCGGGAAACTAGCGATCTGAGAATTCAAATCTGTGATTTCTTTTTCTTCTTTCTTTCCTATAAAAAAATAATTGAAAATTGACCGGGCAAACGTAAAAAAGTACCGATTTTCCACTTTCTAGTTGCAACACCTCAAATAATATCTTATCGCCGATTCCGTGGTACATCATTTTTAATGTACTGTTATTTGCTTAAAAGAATGCCGAAGCCGCATAACATTATCTTATTTCGAAACCAAGATATCTGCATTTTTCTAAATTAACAGACCTGATTTTTTTTCGAATCGGAGTCTAATTTTTTTTATTTCAAACAGTTGTTATTGATCGAGGAAGTCGAATACTTGATTAGTTTTTCTTCTTCTTCTTTTTTTTTTTTGTTTATAAGAAAATCTAAAATTGACCAAAAAAATTCCGATATTGTACTTACATCAAAGTTGCAAGATCACACCATATTATTTTGTTGCCGATCCCATGTTACGTCATTTTTAATGTATTGTTATTTGTTTTAAAGAATGCCGTAGGCCGCATATCATTTTCTTATTATAAACCCGAGATATCTTCATTTTTCTAAATTAATAGACCTGGCATAGTTTTAGCTATTCTATAGACTTTTCTACCATTTTCTTAATTTAAGTTATGTCAGTTATGGGTCAGAATACGTGACACCGACATGTCTGAAATGTTTTTCAAAGTTTTTTATATAAATCAGTAGCTGCAAGTGGTAGAAATTAGTGTTTTTAAAAAAACTTGTTTTTGTAATAAATTTTCTGCCGTACTAAGCGAAAAAGACGAATCTAAAAAAAAAAAAAATATCCGAGATTCTTTTGGCATCGGATAGCTTAAGAAATTACGCGTCTAATGAAATACTCCAAATGTCGGCATCTTAGTTCAATCATATAAAAAATCTACTAAGAAAATTTCCTATATCTCAATTTTACAGGTATTTCAACAAATTGACACAAACAAAACATCAATTATCTCTAAATGAATTTTTTTGAGATACGTCTTTTTCGCTTAGTACGGCAGTATTGCCAATCAAAATTTTCATTAACTTTTTTTCAAAATGCTTTAAGTTTTGAACTGCTTGACTGATCGTGACGAAATAGATAAAAAACCTATGTATTTTCGCTCAATTTTATTGCAAGTTTTTTACTGTTTTCTCGAATAACTTCCACATTTTTGTCCGATGTCCGCAAAATTATACTTAAAATATTTGCAAAAGAATAGTCTTTCATTTTTAATTCTAAAAATATGAAAAAGTTCAATTCGTTGGTTTTTCTGTGCCCACTTGAGAAAACTTAACTCAATATAGAAAGGCCCTAACTAAATTTTTTTTCAAAATTGAAATTTATGTAGATTTCGGTAGGTCACCATTGATAAAAAAAAATGTGTGCTGCGATTGAAAATAAATCAATTACAAGCAAATAAAAATAAAAACTTTAATTTTTCTTAAGTTTTTTCGTTCTCCTGTGAAGTAACAAATATTGTAGATAGGACCTTTCTATATTAAGGTAACGATATGTAGAGCATCATTATACAAAGTGCGTACGTGTTTAGAATTTTATTCTAAATTAAATATATAATAAATATGTATATTTAAGAATCTCTAAAATTCCACAGAGAATTGTGCCAAGTAATTGTTTTCAATTTAAAATGCCCATACGTTCAAAAAGCCTTTGAGATACTTTGTGTACATGGGTGGGCATCCCTAAAGATTTTGCATGACGTTGATCAATTTTGTTTCTATTTTAGAGCTTTCCTCATATTTGCACAAAATATCTGCATTAAATTAGATACTCGTACGTAGAAAATGCCACATTGTGGCAACACCCAATTTTCCCAACTCTCCCTAGACAGTCATCTGCAATAACATGACAGCAACAACAATAGCAGCAACAAACTATTACGCTACAAATAACAAAAACAAGAATATTATTAATGATTCTGCTATGCAAAACTGATATATCAAAGAGCATAAAATGAAATGATGATGACGGTGATGGTGATGAAGATGATGTTAGTGTTGCTGATAGAGATGATGTTGGCTATGAGTACGATGACGAGAACGTTGTTGGTGATGACAAACAGAAGACATTAATTGACAAGCAACGACGCGCACTGACGTCAACATTGTCAACGTTTTATCATCGTTTTGGTGTGGCGCTGTACAGCGCGTCAAGGATAACAGCTGAAACAGAAAACAGTTGAAAAGTATAATAAAACTCAAACGATTCTGGTATACTTTTTTTTCTCTCGTTTAGTGTGATCTTATGGCATTCGGTTTTATTGGCTTTCAACATAACTGAAACCAATGCAATCAACTTTTGTGCAACTCACGTTTGCGGCAGACGACAAACGAAGAACGTGAGCATTAACAGGCCAATACGAAGGTAGTGCTGATATTGTTATTCAGTGCAATGGAAAATTGTAGATACATACATATGTACATTAGAGTTACCAAAAAAAAAAATCGAGTTTTCGAATTTGATGTTGCTTATATGAAAAGTAGTTAGTGTTATGTAAAAAACATAAGGCATTTAAAATTGTATTAAAAAATATTGATATTTAGAGGTCGCTAATATCCGATTTATGAATTAATTTCATTCAATTTATTTGCGAGTGATGATAACTCTTCCCAAAAAATTATTCCGCATGAGATACGGGCATGTCCTCAAAAGTAGACGAAAAACTTAATTTTTAGGTACTTAACGTCAAATATTTCAGAATTTTGAGACCAAATTCGGATTCATTGCAAAAAAATACTTCAGAAAGCCATCTGTAAAAAATAACACTAACTCGATTTTTCTTTGGTCACTCTTATGTACATACATACTTCATACATATGCACATAGATTTCAGGTGTTATACGTAGTGTATACAAGATACGTTAGATCATAAGGTTTGATACTTGCGCAAGTTGTTCCGATTCTCAGTTGTATTGTTTGGAGCAATTTGGGTGCACAGTTTCATTTGGAATTAAATTTGGAGATCTGTAAATGTTCCCAAGCTTTTACTAAATATTCAATCTCTTTTGAAACAGAAAAGGCAGGAAGCCTACCGACTGAATTTCCAAAATTTTGCAATTCCACTGATAGCAGGAAAATAAAAATTTAAAAGTTTCACGTTTCAAGTTTTGGAAACAAGCTATTTTCAACATATTTTTCACTAAATTATATTGTTTTGTTCTTCTCTTCGACCACTTTTTGGTCCTAAAAATTGTTCTTGAATTTCTATTCAAAATCTAATGTTGATAGGAAAATAAGAAACTTTTAGTTCTTATGTTTTTTTATCTGTTATTTGTTGATTCTTTTATTTGCATTTGGCGCAAGGTTCATGTACATACAACAATGAATAAATATATTTTGGCCTCTTGTGCAATACTTTTTTTCACTGCTGTTTGTTGGCTCATTGGTATTTATGTAAAAGTTGTTCCTTTATGACATAGGCAAGCATAAAGAAAAGGATAAGCAATAAAGGATAATGTCATTCAATTCGCGCAATGTTGAAGAAACTTGACTACTCGAATATCCTCTTTGCTCGTTGCTTACGCTTTCTTTTGTATACATACATACATATGTATAAGCATTTGAAATATTATTGTTGTTGTTAGTATTCAAATATCTTAAATGTATACACAAAAAGAAAATAGATTAGACATTTATCTGAGTGAAGCGAATACTTATTTATAATATGAGTGGAAAAATGAGTTTTTCTCGAAACTAAAAATCGACCCTTGGAAATTGACGTATTTAAAAAAAAAAACACATCTATCTTTCTATCTTCGAATAAAAGCTAAATTTATTTTTGATTTTAAAAAATCAAGGTCAAATTTTAATATTTTCAAAAAATAATTACGGCTAGATATTAGATAGGCGATTAAAAAATCTATAAAAAGCACTTGGACTAAGATTTATAAAGTTTGTTCAGGAAACAGAAGGTGTACTTATTTGAATGAAGAAAAATTTACTGCTTGATGTTGAACATTCGTAATGACATGGTTATGACTATGGTGCGTACCTACATTGAATTTTCACAATAACATCCTATTTTTATATACTTATGAGATATCAAAGTTAACATTTTTAAAAGTTATTTGAAAAACTGTAGGGTGAAAACTTACTTGAAAAAACTTACCCCAAAAAAAAAAAGTTTAATAATATACGACTAAGATACGATATATTTTTTATGTACCGTAAATATGATTCACTTGAATTATAATTATGAATCATTTGATTTCGGCAATGATATTTAAAATGTTAAACAAAGCTAATAGCAAACGACGCGACGTTATTGAATATTCGGAATTGGAATGGAGGAAATAGCGCGCAGGCAATCAACACAAAGTATTAACGATAATTTGTGGAAAAATTTTTTTCCTTGAGCTTTTTTGGTCTTTGAGATATGTGAATTAAAAAAAAAATTTTTGCTTAGAACGTTTTACCATACATTTCGCCCGTTGAATCCAGGCTTCTTCAGGGGTATTTTTATTTATTAAAAAAATTAAAATGACCACGCATACGATCGTTCCATCATTATATGAACTCATGCGATGGAATGTAAAAGATGAACAACCCATTTTCGAGTGAAACTTACTTTTACCTTTAATCTTACCCATCTGCGTCAAATAGTTTCTGAGATATAAAAAAAAATCTGTTTTTACTTATTCAGTAGTGTTGGCACCGCCCGCTATAAAAATTCGTTTAGTAGTTCGCGAGCTTGTTTGCGACAGACGAATGGCGATTATTTTTTATATGTATAGAAATTTCGTTTTAATACCACTCCATTAGAATACAACACTTCTTGCACACGCAAACTATGTTTGAGCTATGGCGACCAAGGTAAAGGTTATTTTTTGATTTCTAGTACGAAATTGGACTCGAGTTTATCCAAAAATCCAGCAGGTTCAGACATAATCACTTACAGCCTTCAACAATCCGTCGTTCTCGGTTAAGAGTAAGATACCATCGAGGTGACTTTAGACCTGTAGAGGACTCTTGACTTTAGATTACTTGAAGGCCCTTCTCTATGTACCAATCAGGTATCTGGCTAAGATCAATAACTATGCTGAAAGCTTAAGCGGTTATCTCATTTTGAATAGTTGTTGTCCAATTTTGTACAAGAAATCAATTAACACCTTCATATTGGTTATCATAGCTCTGACATGGTTGGCGAGCTCAAGGGTTATTATATATCATTGGGAAAATATTAAAATGAACTATTTAAACTAAAAACAGAAAATTACAAACTACTAATGTATCAGAAGCCACCGAAAACTGAATATTACATTTTGGCCAACTTATTTTTCATTAGATCATTTCGACTTTTTAAAAGCGCATGCAATAACAACAAATAAAAAAAAAGCCATCCCTCATACCACACAATCAATAAGCAAAAGTTGTCATGCATTTTGAAATTGCGGAAATTGGAGCTTATTGTGCACCTTCGTATCGACCTTTGTCTGTAATTGGCAATCTAAAAACAGGTTTCTTGTAAGCTGAATGGAAAAAACTTAAAATGCAGTTTAGTCACCTCCCATTAATAATGAAATATTATTGAGCAAAAATCATCTGACCCCACGGATAGTAATAATCTTACGAAAACTAATCTCTCCCGACGGCTTATAAGCTGATTTGCTCGAAAGACTTAATTTTCAACCGCAAACGTTGTTGGAAAAAATTATGAATTCTGTTTCGAACACTTAAGGGCATTATAAAAATGGCACTTAGAGCCTCGCAAAATTAAAGTAGCGTTCTTGGGCCAGAAGAAGACAATTTTATGGGACTGTTTAATTGATTTTAATGCTTACACAATAAAACTCTATGTTACATGCAATCGAAATATTTTTACCGTGTACACAAATATATGCAAACGTGTATCTTTTCTTGAAGTAAATTCGCATTCGTGGCGCAAAGAATTCTATATTAAATATTATTTTTCATTTTAAAATTTTTTTTTTTTTATTTGAAAATTTGCTAAAAGTCACAGAAAACGGAAAAGTTTTGATTGTTGTTGCGCTCTTATTGTTAACACTGCCACTGTCGTTGTTGCTAAAGTGAAAGAAGTGTAAGTTTTATCGTAAATCGTTTTTGGAGAAGATAATGATGACACATCCTAACGAATTTCGAGGTAATGGTTTAAGATTTCAAATATTCGCATAAAGTCTACGAGACTTAGAATTGGTTGGCAACCAGCGTTCAACATTTGATTGCTAGTCGTCTAAGTTTTCTTCTTCTTAAACTTTATAAAAGGGGCTAGTTTACGCCTGAGAAATGCGTTTGGTGGATATGACAGAGCTCCCAGCAAACATGCTGAATAGCAAAAGAGTTACATATTATTCGCCACGGGGATGATTTTAAACGCGTGCGATGTTCTATAAGATGTCTGGCAATAGTTTTTTAGGCATAATTTGGGTCAGAATTAATTTAAATTTACACGTAACAAAATAAAAAAGTGAGCTTTTTGCTCTTTGCTTCTTAGAATAACAGTTTACCGCCAACTGCAGCAATTTCTCGCCTTAACCCTTCAACGCCCAACTTTTTTTTTTGATCTGAAAAAAATATACATATGTTGTAAGTTCTGCGATTCGGAACAACTTTTGTTCCATCATTTTTCTTTTTAAATGGCAGACACGCCCCTAGGCACAAATTACCTGGCTGGTCCCTGGTGGAACCACCAGATCCCCGAACTTTTTAATAAATTTTGCAAAAGAAAACTTATTTCATTTTATTGTGTTAAATGTATTGAAGACTTACAGAAAAATGAGACTAGAAAAACCATTGCGAATATTATTTTTTCAGGTTTAAAATCATAAAATTTACTGACAATCTAATATTTTCAAAATTAATAATTTCACAAAAATGCCTTTTGGCGAGGTGCTATCACTCAACTGAAAAAATACGTGACATACGCTTAAAGCCGAGCGTATATGTGTGTGACGCAAATTTTTAAAATTGTACGTTAAATACATTAAAATTTTTTTAAAGTGGTTGGTTCCTGGCGGTACCACGACGCGTTTAAGGGTTAAGGGCGATAGACTAGGCAGTTTTATTCGGGGTGATTTTTAAACTTTTTCCGCTGCACCGCAACAAAAGAGCAATTTGTAAGAGTAGTTTCTTATAGTAATTTCAAAATTAATGAACAAAAAAAAAGGTAATTCAAACAGTAATGCGTCCGTGTAAACAGTAAAATAAACAGAAAATCGTCTGGAAGATTGAAAGTTCCATCATTTTCCAAATGTTTACTGGGGTGCATGTACCACTTTTTACGTAAGCATAAAATTAAATTGAATTAATTTTTGTTTTACTTGCTGCACAGGGTGATACAAATCTACCTTTATGGTTTGAATTGGTTATAGCACTTTTATATCAGAGTAAATATAATTTTTTCAGTACATCAACTATTCAAAAATTTTGGCTGACGTTTTTATGCTATGGATTTCTTTGTAAATATTTATTTTCAGATAAAGATTGGTCGCTGGATTATTAACATATAATTGTTATTTCATATAAGCCATAAGAGAACAGCCGGTAGCAATAAAGTTTAGCAACGCGTCAGCCAATTGAAGTCGTTAGGGGACGTCCATTAATTCATAAATCACTTTTTTGAAAATTCCAATTCCCCTCTCCATTGTAAGATTTGGTGAAATCTGGTGAGACTTACCCTTTAATTTTTAAATGCTTTTTTCGAGTATTTGGATTTTTTTTTTTTTTTCCTTAGAACAAAGTTTTGCTATTAATTATAAATTATTGAGGAATGGAAAACTTTATTTCTAGTCCGTGCTTCCAAATATTTCCAATCAATTCCAATTGGTTAATAATGCAACTGTGATTTTGCACATTTGACATTCATTACCTTATCTGTCAGCTAAAGAAGCTTATACACAAAATAAAGTGTAATGTAAAAGAATAAATTTAAATTAAATCTGTGCTGGAAAATTGTCTAATTTTATTTACAAAATTAAGAATAAAACGAATGTAAATTTAATAATTACGAAATGAATAACAAATTATATTATAGAACCAAAAATATGAACTCGTACATAAAAGATTATTTGATTTTGTTCGTTTCATCAAAAAAAAAAAAAAGGCGGGTTGCACTCCGGGAGTGCCGACAGAGGTGAAAACAAATCGTTTAATGCCAAGTTAGTGTGTTAGTTGGTATGGTTTATTTAGAATATTCAAACTGCTTGAAACGCTGCTTGAAAAAATCTGCTGGTTCTTAAAAAAATTATTACACCTCATTTGTCTAAATCGGTTTAGTAATAGCCGAGATATAACGTTTTAAAGTTTTTCAAAAAACCAAATTTGCTTGCTGCTGGTTCATGGTGGCATGGTATTTCAGATTTGTCTCTGTTTTGGGCTGCTGGCTCTGCTTTCGGCTGCGCTTGCAGAGAAAAATTTGCTGACTGAGCAACAGCTAACCGGAAGTCAACATATGTATGCTACAAATTTAAAATTTTTTCAAAAAATTGCATACTTTCATGGGCCAATTTTTTCAAAAAACGTTGCCTACTTTTAGGCGCTTTTGATAATTTACCCCTAAAAGTATGCAACACTTTCAGACAAATTTCAAAAATAGCGCCTAAAAGTAGGCAACATTATCGTTTCTTACTTTTAGGCACTATATTGAAATTTGTCTGAAAGTGTTGCATACTTTTAGGGGCAAATTATTAATAGCGCCTAAAAGTAGGTAACGTTTTTTAAATTTTTTGAAATCGAGTTCGTTTTCCAAGTCTTCAAAATTCTAAAATCGAGTTCGTTTCCCTAGTCTTCAAAATTCCAAAAACAAGTTCGTTTCTTAAGTCTTCCATATTTGAAATCGAGTTCGTTTCCCAAGTCTTCAAATTTCTGAAATCGAGTTCCTTTCCCAAGTCTTCAAAATTCCGAAATCGAGTTCGTTTCCCAAGTCGTCAAAATTCCAAAATCGAGTTTGTTTCCCAAATCTTCAAAATTCCAAAATCGAGTTCGTTTCCCAAGTCTTCAAAGAACACTCAAATTTTACTATCGCATTCACGACGGGGAATCCCGATGACGGTCGGTGTCGCGAGTTTATACTTTTTTCCTCAGCCGCACAACGTGCCATAAGAAGTTTTCACTTCAAAAAAAAAAATATGTACTTTACAATTTTTATATGTTCTTCAATTCAGAGATGCTGCTATCAAACTAGGGACCATTACATATGTAGGTACAAAGTCTTTATGACTAGATTCATCATAAGAATGTCTGTGAAGTTGATACATAAGAAATTAATCAACAAAACATAATTATCCCTGATCCCTGACAATTGATGGCATTAATCAATTAAGCGAAGAAATAAAAAATGGATATGCTATTTTCTGATATTAGAACCAGAACAAATTTAATAAATACCTTTCAGTTTTAATTAAATGTCTTTTTTTTTTAATTATACGCATAACTTTTTAAGCAAAAGGAACCTTAATCTATCTTTGTTTGCCATAAATTCGGGTATGTGTAGCATTTCTCAAATAAAGAATGTATGTATGTATTCCTTAACCCTAGTGGGACGGATGGTGGTACAGGTGTACCCCTTCATATTTGAAATTAAAATATCTCAGAATTCTTTTAAGTTAGAGGTCGTGCTATTTGTATTATTTTACCTTTTTACTGCTCCAGTTAGGAGCAAGTTTTGCATACCTACCTGGTGGAAGCCGGTCGGTGGTACATGTGTACCACCATTTATTTTCATATAAACTGTTCAAAAATGCAAGAGTAGTTGCAAGTTCTTTTAATATAGACATTAAACCGTGTCGATTTGTATGAAGCAAAATAAAGTCAGCCAGACACCGACTCAAAAGTAAGAAGGACTCTTAGAAACGATATCTGCGTCATTTTGTTTTCGTTCCGAGAAAAACCAATGGATCTCTTTTGATTCTCCTGAAGGTTCTTTTTGGCTAAAATAACGTGTTTTTTGCCCATAACCTCACAAAATGGATACCTGAATTTGATTGATAAATAAAAATCGAGTTATTGCGAAAAAATTTGACGTTAAAAATCTTAAGATTTTTTTTCTGTTATGCCATATAAAATACTTAATCCCAAAATCGATTTTTCCATATAAAAAAATGTGAAAAAATCGAATTTCGCGACAGGAATAAAAGTTACTAGCGAGAAACAATTTTTTATTTTAGCCAAAAAGGACCTTCAGGAGAATCAAAAATGCTCCATTTGTTTTTCTCGGAACGAAAAAAATATGACGCAGATATCGTTTTTATGGGTCCTTCTAACTGTTGAGTCGGTGTCGGGATGAATCTAAATTTCGAACCGGTCTAATAGACATTTAATTAGAATTAAATACATACATACATATGTAAATGTGTTTATGTTATGATTTGATATTAAGTTATCATTACGTAAGCAGCTAGTTCTGCGAGGTACTTGAAAAAACTCTTCCAAAACTCTTTCCACATTGATTTCGATATCGCGATGTATATTTATCGAGGTTAAGCCGTTCAGCCGATCTTCGGACATAACTGATTTGAGGTATGTCTTTAGAAGGCGTAGCACTGAAAAGGAGCGTTCATTTGCTGTTGTTGTCACTGCAAAGTTGCCATAACACGAAGCATTTTTGATGTCTTGCCAAAGTTGAACTTCATATGTATATCCACAAGTCACAAGTCACAAGAACATGCAAAATTGAAATATATGGCGCGAATAGATTTGTGCATGAATTTTCATTTTCTCTTAGATTCTCTCTAACCCATATCCTGCATTTAAGCGTGTTAAAGAAGCCATTTAATTATAAATAGACTTCATTGCTCATGATCAAATTATGGATGACATCAGAAATTTGCTCAGACTTAAGCAGCAACCGAATGTGTATCGTAATATATTAAGGTCCAAAAACTCTTCTGTTTAAAATTCTCAACAAGCAAAAAAAAAAATTAAATTAAATTAAAATGTTATAACGAATTGATACCATAAATGTAATTTTTAGCTACCCTGTATTGGAAATATGCCTTCTTTTGTTTTGTCGTGACGCCAGTTATGAAATTCGTCGCTAGGAAATGTTTTTTATGTTTATCGCATGTTTGTATGTATGTGTGCTTGTGTAAATTGCCGTTGAATTGTGCGTGCGCGTGTAAGTTTCAATGACAGTTGTTCGCGAATCAGGCATTCGAACCAACATAGAAAACAAGCTTTTTCAAATCGTGCGAAATCAAAGTTAAGCGAATGTTATCATTTTTTCCATGTATACAGATTTGTTAAATATATTTGGATAAATGACTTCATACATACATACCATGTACAGTAGGGTGCATTTTTTTCGGAAATACTTTTTTAAACTTAGATGATAAGCTTTAGAATTCATATATTAAGAAATTCTAGTGAACTAGCCTGATTTCATCAATGAATGTTTCCCTATGTTATGTTTCTGAGAAAAAATCAACCAGTGTCTTATTCAGCCATGCTAAAAATTAATTTCACAAAGACTAATTTCATGATTTGCAATCATTTCAAGCCAATACCAGTATTGGATGAATTTCCGGGAAATTATTTTCAAAAATGTTTTGATTGTTAGAGTACCTGAAATACCTGGGAATATGATTCAACTCCAACTAAAACTTTATTGAACATGTAAATATTCCGATATTAAAATCAATTCGCTTCAGTTTTGCAGTTTATGGGAATATAAATAATGTCCCAAAAAAACAGTTGTACATAGTTGTTATATAAATAATATTTCTTGTCATAAATATATTATTTAAATGCAATCTGAAATCAGTGATCGAAGCAAGGAATAGGCGAATCTCTAAGAATTCAAAACAAACCATTAAAAATATATTATTGCTTCCGAAAAGATCACCATCTAGTAGTTTGTATGTAGGTAAGTTATAGATACCCCCGTAATTTGTTATATATTATAAAAAAATATTAAATTTTATTTGCTATTTGCTTGTTTTGTAATTAATTTTTGTCATCGGACAATTCGTTAATTTATATCTCATTTTAATAATAGCTTAAATTATGGTCTTGAGTAGTAGGTATGTTATGACATTTTGAGGAATCAGACACAAAATAATTATTTTTAAAGTTTTCGTCCAGGAAACTTGCATATTTTGCCGAAGATCGATGCCTTTTTGTCTTGAACTACGATCTAAACAATTAAATAACTTGCTTGCTACATTAAAATAAAAATATCGAAAAGTATTTTTATTCGTTAAATTGGTATGGGCGATTCAAGCTTTTCTATTTAGAATAGAAACTTACTTTTTTGACTCGAGATGTGCCTTGAGTAAAAGATTGGTGAACTATTTAACAAAGGTTAGTGTTTATAAATGTGTAGTCCCAATACTGAGATTTCCTCAGGCCTTACTGCTATTGTGATTGCAGGGATAGCAGTACTAACATTCTTATTTGCATCTACAATATTCAATCCATTCATTACTCACCTAAATTTGAACCCAATATCATTTTTGATTTTGCACTTATTTGAGGTCAATTTTATCAGTAACGTGTATCATTTTCCGAAAAATTACCAACTATTTTAATATAACTAAGTTAAATCTAAAAGCTTACTTACTTACTTAGATGGCCATAACAACCCGTTGTCAGGTTACAGCCGACCTCATTAGCTCTCGCCAGGCGCCTCTGTTTTGCGCGCGCCTTCTCCAATCATTAATGCCAAGCGTGGTTAGGGCTTCCTCAGCTTGGTCTATCCACCGGAGGCATGGTCTCTCTCTTCGTCGTTGACCGGGGACCTTCCCTTCGAATATCTTTTTCGCTGGAGCTTCTTTATCCATACGATGGACATGACCCAGCCAGCGTAGTCGCTGTATTGTTATACGCTTAACTATGTCAATGTCGGCGTAGAGCTCATACAGCTCATGGTTCATTCGAATGCGATAGTCGTCGCCAACGCGAACAGGACCAAAGATTTTGCGGAGAACTTTCCTCTCGAACACCCCAAGAGTGGCTGCGTCTGTTGTCGAAACCACCCATGCCTCAGCGCCATAAAGAAGCACAGGTAGAATAAGCGTCATGTAGAGTGTTAGCTTTGTCGATCGAGAGAGAGTTCTGCAACGTAATTGCTTGCTGAGACCGTAGTAGCACCTATTAGCAATTGTTATTCTCCGCTTAGTCTCCAGACTGACATCATTGTTGCTGGTTACGGCAGTGCCAAGGTAAATGAATTCCTTCACAACTTCTAATTTACAGTTGCCCGCTGTAACATGAGAGTCTAGATCCCGTGCTCTCTTGTTGTTGTTAGTATACATCATTTATTTCGTCTTGCCCTCGTTTACCGTCAAACCCACTTTGGCTGATTCCTTTTCAATAGCAGTGAAACCGGCAGTAACATCTCTCTTACTCCGACCGATAATATCAATATCATCAGCGTACGCAAGGAGCTGAACACCTTTGAAGAAAATGGTGCCATTATGATGCACACCGGCTTTTCGTACGATCCCCTCCATAATGAAATTGAAGAGATCGCACGAGAGCGGGTCGCCTTGTCTGAAACCACCTCGCTCGGCATTAAAAGTTCCGGAGAGGTCATTCCCTACCTTGACGGAGCTACACGTATTGCTCAACGTCATCCTGCAGAGCCTTATCAACTTTGCAGGTATACCGAACTCAGACATTGTTGCGTATAGGCAATCCCGCACTGGGCTATCGAACGCAGCTTTATAATCGACGAAGAGATGGTGAGTGTCGATTTGATATTCATGGGTGTTCTCCAGGATTTGGCGTAGTGTAAAAATCTGGTCTATGGTGGATTTACAAGGTCTAAAGCCACACTGATAGGATCCGATCAGCGTTTCTGTATACGGCTTCAATCTTTCACACAATACGCTCGAGAGGATCTTATATGCGATGGAAATAAGACTGATACCCCTGTACACGCAGAGAAAAAACATGGTTGAGCATTGTCACAGCAATCACTTAATATTTGCTTAAATCATGCAATTGTTTCCACAGTCAAATGATTATTAGTTTTTACCACAACATTATCCCTATAATAAAAGCCTGATTAATATTTAATAATAACGTGATTGTTCTATAAAAAATTTATAATATGGTTACTTTGGAAATTCCTAACATTATCAGAGAAACCATTTAATAATCGTCGCTATAATACTTCTTTGCATCAAAAAAATATTTTATGGTTTCTTACCATTTATATAGTTATAAGTAATCATAATGTGGTAGATTTATACTTTCAATCATATAATTATCATCATTTGATCAGAATTAAATATAATATGATTAGAAGGAATAATAACATTATTCCTTAGTAAGAAGCTGTAAAGTTTTCATACTTATTTATTTAGTTACTATTTGGCAGACAGTGTAGTCGGTTGCAGTCGTAAATTGAAAGTTGTGTTAAGTAAATTGTGAAAATAAAGTGGTTTTTAAAGTTAGTAATTTACTTATTAAATGTGTTCTCCTTAAATGAAATTCTTTGCCATTTTATTGTTATTTTGGATTTTTTGATACATTTTGTGTGTATTCAGTGACAACCAATAACATTATTATAGAAAACAAAGATGGACACTATCATGCGTTTCTGATTGAATATGAGAAAATCTTTCTTTCGGTAAACATAAAGTACCTTAAATCTAACTAAGTATGTTGGTTATATTTGTGTATCAGAAGAAAATAAATTGTTTTTCAACTGATAAAATTTATACATAAAATCAAATAAATAAAAAAATTATTTAAAATAAATAATGTATTTTATTCACAGCTATTTCAATGCATATAGTTAACCATATTATGGTAAAGTGTATCATAACATGGTTACATAGTATGATTACTTCGGACTATAACATGGTTATTTGGTAACCATATTATGGTTAATTGTGGCCATATTATGTTTATTTTGGACCATAGTATGGTTACGTTTGAATCATACTATGGTAAATTGTGGCCATATTATGATTACTTTAAACCAAAAATAGTTACCTTAGCCATAATATGATTAGTTGGACCATAATATGGTGATTTCAGGACCACAGTATGATTACCTGAGACCATAATATGATTTTTTGAGGGACAACAAATGGTTAGCGACAACCATTACATGGTTATTTTCTAACCACATTATGTTAAAAGTGAAAAATAATTATTTTTACAATGACCATTAAATTGTTAAAGGCGACAATAATATGTTAAAAATGCTCTGTATATACTATGGTTGGTAAAATAAAGCACTATGTTTGCCTCAACCATAGCCCTACCATTACATTATGCTATTCGAATATGGTTGCCACAACCAGATTTCTTCTCTGCGTGTAGTTGGCGCAGATTGTCGGGTCTCCAGATTGTCGCGGTAGTTTTCTCGCACTGCTCGCGTTGCGGCTGACTGCAGCGTCTTCTTGTATGCGGCGTTTTTTTCAGCAGTCGCAACACGTTACTCCTGGTCATACCATTGGTTTCGAGGTTGTGGGCGTCAAAAACCAATGACTTCCTCGGCAGCAGTGCGCATACAGTGGGAGATGTGTGTCCAAAGTCCACCGGCGTCGTCGGTTCCAGAGGTTGGTTGGTTGAGCTTAACCGAGAGTTGAGCGGAGTACGCATCGGCAGTCCGTTGTGATTGCAGCTTGGCAACGTCCATCTTTCGTTGCATGCCCGTGCGTACATTCTTCGCATTGCATAGCCGCTAAAGGCACATAATTTTCAATCGTATTTTTTTTACATTTTTATGCCTCTAATACAAAAACATAAAAGCATTAAACAAGTGTCCCTTCAGCAAAAATTTGGAAGATTTTCGGTCTTGCACATTTCTAGCGATGAGTTTATAACTCTTCTGGAAGAGTTTTACGCGATCAAACTTTGGAGCGGTTAATAAGTGAACCTTTTTACACTCTTCTAGAAGATGCAGAAGATTGAATTTGAAACAATTATCCGACTATTTTGTGACTTTTCTATAGACTATTTGATACCATCTTCCAGGCGGTGAATTAATACTTTTTCTTAAATAAATGAATTAACATTTTAGGTATTTTTAAAACTTTATACACTTCAATTCATAATGAATCGATATTACTTTTATGTTTCATGTTAAATGTAGTTTTTAATGTCACACTGGTCCCAAATCGAGATTTTTAGTTCAAAAATGGGTAGAGACCGCAAATTTTTTCGGAAATGAATAACTTAATAAGAATCTTAATATAAATGGGTCGTTTTTTGACGTAATTTTTTACGCTAAATCCGAATCTGGCCTCAGAATTGACCCATCATGTCGGAATCCTGAAATATTTGAGGCTAAGTACCTAAAACATGATGTTTTTTGTCTACTTTCGAGGCCATGTATGGGATTCAAAGAAAGTTGATCAGCTTATTTTTAGCAAAAGCATCATTTAGTACCATCCTTGCCCTTTAAAATGAGCTTTCAAGTGGTGATCTGTGATGCTTCCTTGCAAAGTTGTAGCCATTTCAAGGTGACATGAATTGGATCCCCTACAAAGGGGATTTTCAGCTCAACAACACTAATCACCTATTCATTTAGATACCTTTTTTGTAAAAAATAATTTTTCCATACAATTTACATGTAAAACTAACAGGCTCCGGCGCCACCTTATAAAATTGAGTTACAGAGCTGAAATTTCGTGAACTTTTTCTTTATATCATAAACATACTTTTTAAGCAACAGCACCTTAAAAAAAACAAAAAAAAAAATTTGAATCACTCTAATGTACATACATAATAAAAACCCAAACTTTTTTTCAAAACTCGAGCTCTGATGGTTTGTTACCAACTTTTATTAAAATAAAAAATTGTTCATGGGCTTAAAAACTATTTTTTTCTATCACTGTTTAACTGTTTTTTATGTTTTTTTTGGCTAGGTTAAAGATAGCACGCTCACCATTCTTGATTGTTTACCCTGAATTGAATGATTAAATGTAAAAAAACATCTAAATATTTTTCTGTTGAGAGAACAAAATTAAATAGTATTTGATCAATCGAATGTCGCCTATTTTATTTTGTCTAATGACAGTACTAGGGTTTGAAAGATTTGATGTTTCCCGATTTAACTTTTTTATGCTCGTACTACATCATTCAGTAAGAATACATCTCATCTACTTGATCAAAAATATAAAATAAAATGTTGATTATTTAGTTCTATGAGTCAATATTGTGAGTAGCACGAAAATTTTAGCTTCAACTACAACCAACCCTCTTTTTGCACAGTACTTTTTGACACGATTTTGAAATAACACGGTTCAAAAATAAGAGCAAATAAACTTTTTACACGAATTTTTTGTTCTTGCACTAATTTCAAAAAAGATTTTTTCTTAATTTTAATTCCAAGTTGTACAGCAAAGTTGTGTATACAGCAGCACAGATACAATTGGGGGAATACCCGAATGTTATAATTATTTTTTTTTATCTGATTGCACTTCAATTTCAACACGGTTTTTTTTTGTAATTCGATGGTGAAATTTAAAGCATAATTTACATTCGTGCAAATTTGCATACCAATAAAGGAAATGTGTTATACATTCGGATTAGATAAGGTCTATAAATTATTTTACATCTTTGTTATAGTACACACTCGATTAATAAAATGCATATACAACAACAAAATATACCAAAGAGAATAACACTTTCGTTAGTGACTAAAATAAGAATCTTAGACTGTCTAAACTTTTTTTTGAACGGTTTTTGGGAAAGTTTTTCAATTTTTACCGTATATCGCATGTATTTTTTTACACAATTTTTTTTTTACGGTTTTTTAAGGAACGTATCTACCGTGTAAAAAGAGGGTTGGGTGTATATTTATTTAAGATAATGCGCAAGTAATATAAGATTTGTGGCCTTCATACAGAGAATTGTATGCTGCCCATTAGGCATTTTCATTTTCTACCATTTTAAGTCAAAAACTGAAGCAATGAATTTTTTTTTGTAAGTTTTTAATAATAAAAAAACAAACATACATAAATAATAAAATTTACTTTTAACTTTTTGTTTTTATAACCAACGAAAACGGCAGTAAACTCATGCATGCAACATGCATTGTGGTATTTTTTCCTGCGGTTGTATGTAATGCGATAAATTCATTTCAATTCTGGAATTGCTTTAAACAGAAATATTTAATTTTGGTTAATTATGGTTGTTTGTATCAAGTTTATTGTGTTTGTTTGCATATGCGAAGGAAAATATATCCACAGAAATGCAGAAATAACGTCAGTAAATGCAAAAAATTCTTTGATTGAATCTTAATGATGTGATTCATGATATCTGTTAATGAAATAGTGGTTTCATATTTTACATTCTAACTAACAGCAGCTATAATTCTTGATATATTCTTTTTTATCTTTCAGCATACGGATTGAATTATTTCATGTCATATGAGTACTTTGATATTGCAACAACCAATTTTTCATACCAGGGTTCAGGCAAATTCACTCTGTCAATCCATTTGTAACTCGAAGAGGGGGGCGAGGTGGGTATAGAAAAGTATATATAGTATTCTTGACAAGCGTCATTACCTGAGCCGACTAAGCTATTTTGATCTGTCTGTCTGTCTGTATGTCTATCGGCTTGTGAAAATCACGACTACGGGAAAATCCAGAGAGGTAAATAAATAAAATTTGGTACCTTCAAATATAGGAACTTAAAAAGGACAAAATCGGCATTCAATCAGGCCTCATGTACATACAAATAAAATAAATAAATCGCTATATTGACAGCATAATTTGAAGAATGAAATACTTCAAACTTCACATAAACGCAAGGACTGGTGTGATCAAGTATCAAACAAAAATGGGTTATTTTGAAAAGAAGGCGTTGCACACCCCATTCATGCAAAAACTTGAAATTTCTATACTAAGAGAACGTTTAATCAAACCAACCAGCACGTGGTGTGGTGGAAGAAATAGCCATTTAATTTACATTCAACTTACGTACACTTTTACCTTTACAGCCTTTACAGACTATATTTAACTTTAAAGAAAAGTATGGGTTTTCAACAATATTTGTTCTCAACTCATAAAGTTGAAGTTAGAAATCAATAAATAAAGCTTAAATGCCTTTAAGTCATGGAACATACATATGTTCAGCATTGGAGTTAAGGTAATATTAAAAAAATTATGTTCTAACGAACTGAATATTGAGCTAGTCGCATCAGTTTGAGTACTCACCTGTAATACTCGAGTGCCCCATCAAGAACATCTCATAAAAAAAATCGTGCTATCTTTGTTTCCTCTGAAAGTTGCTGCATCGATTTTCATGGAAAATATTCACAGATATTACTCCATCTATCCGTGTTTCAACTAACCTCTTACTTTTTCTTTTAAGCCGACACACTGCACTGCATTTAAGGGTATCGTTGGCTTACGTCTACATACAAAACGAAACTGACATTTATTCCTTGATAATATTTTAAGCTCAATTAATACTACCGAGACTCTTTTTCAATCGAGCAAAACCCGAATTGCGCAATTTAGGAAATTTCCCACATTTCTGAGTATAAAACTTTTAAGATCTGGTTTTTACACCGCTTAAAGCTAATATGTGTAACTTGAAATTTTCACTTCACATTTCTTAGTTTTTTTTTTGAGAAATTTTACTTACTAAAACCAAATGTATCTTAAATACTTTAAAGCAGCAATATTTTTTTTTCTAAAAATTTTTTAGCTCAAATTGTTTGAAACTGCTTCAACCTGCAGACCTTAGTCAAATTTTTTGAAAAGCTATCATAAATTTAATGCCACAAAACTAAATTTACATACCAAAACGAGCTGGCTGGAAAGCAACTCGCTGACATACAACTACTTTTTGTACTTCTGACTCGCACCGACACTGTCTCTTTTTCGCGAACTTGCCAGTTTGATTTAAGTTTTTTTTCACTGCTTTGAATTTTTTGTCCTTTGTACTCAAATAATTTACATTTTGCTGCAGTAGTCGTCGACTTCGTAGATGACGCCGTTGACTCTGTAGAAAAATGTTTTCGAAGTATGTGAATAATTCGTATATTTTAAATTTTTGCTGTGTTCGTGTTGCATTTTGAAACATACAATTCTTGTGCACGCACACACATTGTTTGACATTCAGACAGACTAGATGTCTCGTACATGCACGACGTAAACGTAATCGTATATTTTTACACTTTATGTTTTTGGTGCCAAAAGTAGGGTCATAATTTTTTCGCCTCTTGCTTCTGTTTCGCCGTCGTTGCCATTTTCACAATATAACCGAAACATGCAAAACAGTATAAATTATTTCGAAAAAAAAGTGATGGCTTCTGGCAAGTGGCGAGTAGTAGTGGCGGTAGAATGAGCAGCAGTATTAAAAGAACACTGCCGGTAAGGAGGTAAAGGACCAATTTTAGTGGAGAGCATAGGACATTTGGACCAGTGTACAGTGGCGCAAACCCATGCTTAAACGCTCGAATATATCTGCATCGTAAATAGAGAAAGACATTATTGCTCATTAAAATAATTACTTTGTCTTATGCTTAGTGCTACACAATTAACACTACAAGTTTTGGAAACCTTTAAGAAGAAAATTCGACCCGGCATGAAATTTTCTTTTGTTTATATATTGGTTTCCGTGGATCAAAAAAAAAAAACAACGTTTTTAAGTTATTTATTTTTTATTCGGAAAGAGGGTGTATAGAAGGATCAGATGTGACCGCTACCCAAACCAAACCTAACGTAGTTTAAAACTGCTTTTTATGGTCTATCGAAATGCAACGTATTGACGTTCGTATGAGTTTACAATTCTAACAGATTTGTAAGCAGGTTAACTGCGTCTGTCAAAAATCACACAGTATGAAATCGAGAGACTTCGTTAAAATGATACCTATTCAAATGGCTAAAAAATAGCGTCGAAGCCGATCTTCGGAGCATATAGTTGCGGTATGTGAATACAGTAACTATTTGACACTGTTATAAAGCTGTTAAACAATTCATTTAGACTGTTTTTTTAGATGCTGTTGCATAAAAAGTAAGCTTATGATATGAAGAAAAAGTTCACGAAAATTCAGCTCTGTACCTCAATTTTATACGGTGGCGCCAAAGCCTGTTAGTTTTACATGTAAATTAAAAAATTATATTTTACTAAAAAGTTATCTAAATGAATAGGTGATTAATGTTATTGAGCTGAAAGGGGTCGTTTTTCGACGTAATTTCTTACGCTGAATCCGAATCTGGCCTCAGAATTGACCCATCATGTCGGAATCCTGAAATATTTGAGGCTAAGTACATAAAACATGATGTTTTTTGTCTACTTTCGAGGCCATGTGCTGACATGAATTTGAAACTTGTTGATTAATATTGTTGGGTTGCAACCCTTTATAGGGGATCAAATTCATGTGTTAAAATGGCTATAACTTTGCAAGAAAACACCACATATCACCACTTGAAAGCTCAAAGGGAAAGGACGGTACTAAATGATGCTTTTGTTAAAAATAAGCTGATCAACTTTCTTTGAATCCTATAAATGGCCTCGAAAGTAGACAAAAAAATAATTTTTCCATACAATTTACATGTAAAACTAACAGGCTTCGGCGCCTCATTATAAAATTGAGTTACAGAGCTGAATTTTCGTGAACTATTTCTTCATATCATAAGCTTACTTTTTAAGCAACAGCACCTAAAAAAAAACAAAAAAAAAAAAAAAATTTAATCACCGTAATTTACATACGTACTAGGGGCGAGTCACCAATTTCTTTCGCATACTAAATAATTATGGAAACTACGAAAAAAATACTGCAAATCACGGAGTCGACGTATGCTACAAAAAAGGTTACACGAATAGAATACTGCTGCGCTTAAACCCTCTTCTAATATAACCATATAACTAAAAGCTTGAAATTTTGAGACTCAGTGAAGATCGCTGGGTAGTGGAGACATCAAACCCAGATGCAAACAATTTATATACTCGGGACGTGGTAAGTTCTATATTAAAGAATTTCTTTTGGATAAATATAAACAGCAATCGCTCCAATCATCTTTGCATGGTTCAACTACAGATTAAGAAAAATAGCAATATTGAAACAAATGCCCCACAGAGTTTGTGGAGCTCGGGAAGTAATATAAATTCAAGAAGTAACCTAAACTCTTGCCTCGATTGGCAAACAGGATATAATAATGATAATGGGCAATTCAAGTACTATAATTGGCAACAAAAACAAAATGGAATATGGCAAGCACGGCTTTGGTGAATTTTACGAAGTGGTGACACTATGGCTAATTTTTGTAATTCCCATTAGCATTCAAAACACCCAGCCATAAGCTAAGTAGATGGTGTTCAAATCAAAAATAAAAACGGCGCACTACCAACATCCTATTCCGCGCAGGTAGCCATATGTTATGTGCACTTCAATAAAACAGCTTATTTTATATATGAATATTTCATAACACCTCTAAGAAATAATTTTGGAAACATATCGACTATTTCTAGCTTGCCTCGCTTGCTTGTCTCTTGAAAAGTTACGCTGGCCATCCAACAACTTACACATAAAAAAGCTCCAGATTACGACAACCATTTACACTTTGCTCTATCCTTAACGAATTGCAATTCTGCAACAGAAAATTTTCCAATTTTTGATACATGCTCTTAGATATTAGCCGCGTTTTATTCGCTTTGGTTAAACCTAAAAGTGAATAAAACGCATAAGTTTAACCTTTTATAATTCTGCATTTGCCCAACAGG
This sequence comes from Tricholauxania praeusta, assembly GCA_949775025.1. NCBI lineage: Eukaryota > Metazoa > Arthropoda > Insecta > Diptera > Lauxaniidae > Tricholauxania > Tricholauxania praeusta. Next base: position 67,327,218 of record OX459029.1, on the reverse strand, counting down.
TGGCATGACAGTGTTTGACAGAAATTCTATTTCAAAACCAGAGCCGGCTTAGTGGTCGTATGGTTGAACGGAGCCTAGCGCGGTAAGGGGCCTCATGTATCAGTACATAATTTTTTTTGTTTCAAATTATTGCTGTCAAATCATTTCAAACTGTTTTTATAGTGTCGCAGACGCTGATACCAAAGTTTTCTTTTCGTTCTCTGTTGTTTCATCACTGTTTTTATTTTTATTATGTGATTCTATTTTAATATTTCGGCGATGCACTGACTGGATGCACGGCCTCACGTTACTTTAGAACGCTTCTTCAAAATTCCAGCACAGTTGCCATATATTTTTAATTATTTTAGGTTTGTGGGTATGATGCTTCAAACCTTAGCGAAGACAAAAAAAGTTCAACCAATTGAACTGGAAATTGAACTGGTTCACGCATTTGTATGAAATTTTGGTTTAACCAAACCCAATAAAACACGGCTATTGCCCTCAATACTCACTGACAGCTGCTTGTCAGCTAATTATTTTGAGGAAAGTGCAAACCATAAGTTGTCACGGAAAGCTCACGACTTAAAGGAATCGCGTGAATACTCTCAGTATTTTTTTCTTCTCATTAACGTTCAGAATCAATCATAAGACCATAATCAATTGAAACTAAGAAATGGCTTGAATCGGATAAAATTAAATTTTAAATTTCTTGCTGTAAAGTAAGCGGGAATATGTTTCAATCTATGAGTTGAAATAGGTAAATGTGCAATATTTTCTGCGTAACTTCCTGTCATAACTATGTGTATTGTGCCCTGTTTCCAACATTTCGAGTGAATTTGAGGTCGCTTTCATAAGGAATATAATGAAACTTGATACAAAGACACTAAGTGACGCAAACTTTAATTAAAACAAAAAAAGAAATTGGTTGGGCTCAAGTAGGAATGATCACTACTATTCGTGAAAATTAAAAACATTGTCCACTGTGCATCAAGGCCCAGTGTTAGAAAAGCACGTACATGACATTGAAAAATGTAAAAATTATGCAAAATATTGGAGCGTATTGGATGCTGAAAACATTTTTATACTCATTTTTTTTTCTTTTTTAAATTAGTGGCAGCAATTTTTTAAAGAGTTTATTGCAAGTTATGTACATAGTTTAAAATTGCTTATATTAAGGAAAAATAGTAGTGGCAGTAGAAGTGAGGAAAAAGAATTCAAATGGCAAAACAGCCAGATAAAAAGTACCCTAAAAGTAACTGTAAGAACGTGTATCTGTCACGGTTATAATTAAAAAGAATTCATTAAACTCATTTGAACTTCGCCTCGTAAGCGTAAGCGCTTTTGTAACGCCCTTCTTGGTCTCTGTCGTTGCAACCACTTTTACACTTCCCACGTTTTCTTTGCCGATATGTACCTGCTCTCTAAAACTCAACAACTTGACATCGTTTTACTGCATGGAAAGTGAAAACTTTTCAAATTTCTGCCAACTGCATTTTTAAGATACTGAAAGCATTGCCAACTGTTCGCGTATAACTGTAGGCGACTTAGTTAGTGAATGTACGAGAGCAGCGTGAGGCAGTTGCCAGATACTCGTACTAACACACTTACATACAGCTGTAGCTGCAACTGCTGCTACTTCTTTTTATTTATCTTTGACACTTGCTAATTTTGCAGAATGATGTTTTGCATGCAAGTGTCAACTACTTAAGTTGTTGAGCAACTAAACTGAGTAAATACCGTGATGCATATACATACATACGTCGGTATCTATGAGTGTTTGCGCATACACGTATGTGTGCGTATGTACTGCACTCATCTAAGATAAACACAATTTGCTAAGACTCTCATTTGAGTTTTTTATTTAACATCCTTGTACTTTGCAGCGTCTTTCTTTACTAAGCTAAGTAGGATTTTTTATATTTTAATCATTCTATTTTATACAATCTGCATCACATAGATACCCTCAAGTGCTTTTTAGTATTTCTGGGATTGTAATTAAACTAAAAATAATCCTATGCAACGAAAAACGCAGGGTAAAAGTTTAGTCTGTATTTAATTTTTTCTCCGTACCTTCTTGGAAAATATAACTTCTTAATAAAATTTATTTTCAAAATTTTTCATTCCTTTTTGTTTTTTTTTTTTTAAGCTCGATGAGTTTTGCTTCTATGTATATGTTTCAAATCATCACAAAATAAGGAAGAGGTACCTGAAACGAAACAAATATCAGAGTTTTAGATTTCTTTAATCGGAAGGCGCTGTGATTTTATATATATATATGTAGAATAAATGGTCCAAATCTTTGTTTAATTTTTATTTATTCAAATTGTTTTTATTTATTTTAAATTATTGTTTGTTTAGTTTTACATTGTTAGTTTTACACTTTTAGTTTTACTTTTTAGTTTTACACTTTAGTTATAATTCTTTTTAGTTTTACACTTTAGTTATAATTCTTTACGTCTTTCGTCTTACTTCACTCGTTCATAGCTAATCTCCGACTCTACTCTACTGTCCATTTGTTTTACTTTGTTAACCTACGCTTCGTTGTTTTTCGATAAGTTTTCAGTGTTGCGTTCTTAGTCTGTTTTAAAAGTGTTGTCCTCTTTGTCATTTTAAATCCCATATGTCCCTTAATGTTCCCGTCCACTTCTAAGTTGTTTTTGTCCGTCGTGCCCCAATCCCGCATATATGTATTTTTTTTTTTTTTTTTTTTTTGAAAAAAAGGACCTTGGGATGACAAAATAAATCAATTTATATGTATATGTAATTTATATAATTAAGTATTTCATTTTCAAAAAATCATTTTCTGTGGAGAATAAGACTTCTTTCTGAAGAGTCAAGTTTTAACTCACAATTATTTTAGAATTATGAGCATTTTATATCAAATTCGTACTCGACTCGTTCTTAAGTTATCGAGCATTGAAGTCAAATATTCGGTATGATTTTAATCTAGTTCAGAATGTGTCGAATTTTATACTCTTGAACACCAAATTGTGTCTATTGATTCCTGTAAATACGATAGTCTTACACAGAAATTATATAGTTTTAGAGATATTTCATATTACAATTCGTTCACTGTGCTTGTGTGCTATATATGCATATCTGAATTTTATAATAAGATAAGAATCTGCAAAGTTGTTTGCATCACATTTAAGTTATTGTAAGCCAGAAAGGACTATTCAATATGAATATTTATAGAAATACATATTACCTTTATGCTTGTTTTATCACATTTTACAGCAAAAAAAAAGATCAAAAGTAATTGTTATAAATATGTCGAAATGTACTGAAAATTCGTTCATTGTACCAGATATACCAAAACTGAGTCTAATGTACTTACAACGTATATTTTTCACAACGAAAATGTACTGAGAATGCCATAACTGATCCAAATGCTTACAATTATAATATTGCAATAATAAAACTCGTATTTTTTATTCTTTAAATTTCCTAAGCTACACTGGTGGTCATAAAAACCGCACCACTGGCAAAACTGTTTTTATATGTAAAAAATTAAAAAAATTCTGTATTTTTTTATCTTCGATCAATAGGACTTTCAGCATTTAAGTATTGACAACGAAAATACGATATTCTTAAGCGTATGCTTAAAGCAGGAGGTCGTTTTTTAAAATAAGTACTGAAATGGGTCGAAAACATAAGCAGCTGTCACGTGATCAAAAAGCGACTAGCGGACCAAGGTGTATCGTATAGTAAAATTTCGGAAAGCAAGAGTTTCTCACTTTTAAAAATTGTGATTTTTTGAAAAAAAAGGATATTAAGGAGCCGCTGCAGAGGAAAAAAGGATCTGTTCCTATACAACCAGTAGAAGGACAAAAATGGCCTAGTAGAAAATAAGTGTGAAGGATCATTTTAAAAGCGTAGTTACTATACGGACAGTGCTAGAAACGTATCATTCCACAAAAAATAAAAAAGTGGGTGTAGCTTGTGCTCAAAACAACTGGACACTGGAGCACTGGCGGAATGTCATTTAGTCGGATGAAAGCAAATTCAACTTTCTATGCGCTGATAATTTGCTGTATGTGCGTCGTTCCGATGTAGAACGTTAGAAAGAAAAAAGCATAGTTAAATCAGTAAAATTTCTTTACAGCCAGATGATCTAAGAATGTTTTTCTTATAATGTTCGTGGTCCTTTACACTATTTAGATGAAACTATGAACGCGAGAAGATATGGGTAAGTTATAAGGGAGATCTTATCCTGCACCACCGATGCAATTTTACAGGACGATTTTGCGCCTTGCCGCCGTGCGAAATTGGTAAATTGTGTATGTTATTTTTTCTCTGATTTTTACAGACTTTAAAATTATAAACAAGATATAAAAAAAACAAATCATGTTTTTATAGCTCGGAAATTTTATGATCTCGGAATTTCGCGTTTGACCTGGCCTGGAAACTCGCTAGACCTGAATTCTATCGTGCACTTGTGGCATATAATGAAGGGCAAAGTTACTAACCAGAAACCCAAGATAAAGAAATCTATTTTAGCTTTAGACAAGCTTTAGTATAATGTGATACTGGACGATAACTTCAAGGCCTTGGCTGATTCCATGTCATCAAGGATAATGACTGTAATACAGGCTAAAGGAGGATCAACATTATACCAATGTTTTTTTTTTTTTGTAACTAGATATTAGCATTAAGAAACAACACTGAAGATTACAAGATACTGATCAGTTTCTGTAAAAATAAATAATCAAAGGACTCGTAAAAGCATTAATTTTTTTCCAGATTATTGTTTTTAATCAAAAAAAAAAAAAAAAATAGGAGTGTGAAATACAGAAATTTTTTATTTGTCTTCAAACTATGTAATCATGTAAGCTTAATAACAATAAATAATAAAAAAATAATTTTTTTATAAATAAATCTCAATAATATCGAATTTTAATGATTTTTTTTGTGGTGGTGCGGTTTTCATGACCTTCAGTGTATACATATATGTATATACCACTATTATCCTAAAACTTTCAAAAGAAGTTGGTTTAAATAAACCGCAAGGAAATCTGTTCAATTTGCACAAGTAATTTTTCATAATTTTTGACGTAAAAAGATTATCAGTTCGGGCTAACAACGCCAATTAAATTACATATACGTATATGTTTTTGTTACTGTCTAATAAATTTTTTATTTGTTTGGTAAAGTTGGCAAGACCCAGACTTGCAATTTAATTTTTTCATAACTCGAATTCATAGCAGTTACTTAATCAGCAAACACATATAAAAAATACTCAGCACCTGTATGAAACAGAGATGCCACGTACATTTCTCTTAGTTCACCAAGTAGATAAAAAAATTCGTTCTTTTATGAAAATAGGAATTAAATAACTTATTAGGTCTTTGTTATTTGTTGAAATGTGTTTTAATAAAAATAAGTGTATTAAAACTGAAATTCGGGTAATGTGATATAATCCAATTCGCTCCACCCAGCAACAACATTACCTGTGTTTTTTGCAACAAATCCTTTCTTTGCGATACAAAGAGTCAGTCCTGAGTTCAATGCCTGCAATGCGATTTAACATGGGCTCACAATGATTGTCTTCCAAGACGGCAAGCAATTTTTGTTATGAGTCATCTATCTGACTGTTATATGTTCTGCTTTTCGTTTAAATCTAGTTTCCTTTTTTATGGAAATTCTTTTGAAAAATGTAATGTTATTGTTTTTTTAGTTCCTACTGTTTTGTGCTTGTTATACTTTTCATGATAGTATATCACATTATCCGAACGCTATATATCACATAACCCTCCAATTTCATTTAGAGGTGTCAGGAAACTATATTTAAGCTGAATCAATAAGCGAAAAGCAGAACATATTAAAGTGGATAGATGACTCTAAACAAAAATTGCTTGCCGTCTTGGAAGACAATCATTGTGAGCCCAAATTAAATGGCATTGCAGGCATTGAACTCAGGTCTGAATCTTTGTATCCCTCTGAAAGGATTTGTTGCAAAAAGCAAAGGTAATGTCCTTGCTGGGTGGGGCAAATTGGACTATATGACATTACCTGAATGTCAGTTTTAATATACTCCGGTTATTTTTATTAAAACATATTTCAGCAAATAAAGAACTCATATTATTTATGACAAAGTATATTCACCCACCAACAAATTTTACTACTTCGGCTATAATACTTACTTTATTTTGGGCTTAATTCACACATACAATGCACACAAATAAAATCTCGACTTGTGTCTAAATCAATTTCACCACACTGAGTCCAAAAACAGTGAAAGAGAATACACAAAACTTTGCAGCAGGTATCTTTTTCCGATACTGCTATGTTGACTAAAAAATTTTTGTCGAGAGTTGTTTATTTCAGGAAATATGATGGCATTACCCGACCATATCACAATACCCGAAGTTACTCTACTATATCGCCTTAACAGTTGAAATTACCCTCGGATCGGGAAACTCCTCGCAAACTGGCATCTCTGATATGAAAGTTTTCCATTAATGCTTAATCACATTGGCATGGTATGCATAATTCTTTTATGCAATAAATATTTAATTTAACAAAAGGTAGAACAAAAAGGCAAACACAAAAAATAAAGGAATATTTTGTGTACTCTTGGTCAATGAAATATTAAAAACAAACATTTTAAACTCTATTCAACCGCCAGCCAAGCAAAAGCACAACCACAATCACTTGCATGTGCAGTGCTATCAACTGAAAAAATGACAGAGTGAAATATATAAATGTTACGAGTATACAAAAATATCGGAAATATTGTCGTGTCACTGAGGTTGAGTTCAAATATTTTAACGACCGAAACAAAAAATGAAAAAAAAAAAGACCAAAAAACTGCCATACGTAAAATAAATTCGATTTAAACAGCCCAGCAAACATTTGGAAGAATTTTAAATGATTTTTCTTGAAGTTAAGACTGTCTTGAATTAATATTCAAATACCTTTGACTTTAATTGTAACTCTTCATTTTTTTTTTACGTTAAATGCAATTTTAACTATGTCTAGATCTGAATTTTTGTTGGTCGACCTTATATGTATATTAATTCAAAATAGTTTTAAGAAAAACTATGGTTGAAGATAGTTTTTCTTAAAGTTAAGACTGAAAGAAAAAAAAAATCGAAACCATGGCCGGCTAAAATGACAATTTCTGTGGAAATGCACATACATATACGACATCATATTTGTGTTAATAATATCAGGCTGGTCCACTATATGTTGTGTTAGCTGTAGCTGTGTAATCATTTTCAATTATTGACATAATTCCAAACTATAATATACATATGGGGTAAAACACGCGAAAAAGCCAGCGAAAAAATTTTTTGGCTCCAATTTGGCTGAAAATTTGGCATTATTGTAGGTAATATCGATGTCCAGCAATAGAACTGCGTTCAGGAATTTGCCTTAGTATTATTTGATGTTGAGATACGCGGGTATTAAATTCACGATTTTTGTACTTTTCAGAATAAGTGTTTTTTTCGAAAATTCATAGCTTACAGCAAACTCTATCAATTAATAATTGGTATACCTACGATTTTAGGTTTTTACTTGTACTTTTCGAAAAAAATACTGTTTCTGAAAAAAAAAAAATTTTTCTGAAAAAGTACAAAAATCGTGAATTTCATACCCGCGTATCTCAACAACAAATAATACTAGGGCAAATTCCTGAACGCAGTTCTATTGCTGGACATCGATATTACAATAATGCCAAATTTCAGTCAAATCGGAGCCAAAAATTTTTTCGCTGGCGTTTTCGCGTGTTTTACCCCATATACGCGCAAGTAGTTACGTGCGTAAAAATTTGAAAAAAAAATGATTCTGATGAATTAATAACGTTATTTCTTGGCTCAACAACAATCTCTTGGGGCTGTTCCTTATGTTTCTTACGCGACTCGTTGTAGCGAGTCGCGACCCTTGGACTGTGTATTCCGAACAAATTGTCGCTTGGCATCAGAATATGAACTCGCGCTCGAATGAAACTATTAAATCGACGACTTAAATTTTATTATCTATTATATAAAATTAATTTTTTGTATGTCTGTCTGCCTGTCTGTCTGCCTGTATGTCCTTTATGGACGCGAAAACTATCCAGCCGATCTTGATGAAATTTTGTGTTAGTGTCGATCAGGTGGGTGTCATAGGCTATAAAGCTTTTATTTAGGGTGCATATTTAGGGTGGCCCTCATACAAAAATATTTTAAAAATAGCGATTTCTCAAAGACAGGCAAATTGATTCTCATGAAATTTACGCAGTATGGCTATTATGTTAAGGGCCACAGATTGGATGGTAAAAATTTTATTTAGGGTGCATAATTAGGGTGGCCCTCATGCAAATATATTTTTAAATATCATTTTCACGAAGACAAATAAATCGATTCACACCGAATTTACATTATGTATCTCTTATGTTAAGAAGCATAGCTTAGGTAACAAAACTTTTATTTAGAGTGATCCACACACAAAAATATTTTTTTAATATCTTTTTCACAAATACAGCTTAGTCGATTCACACCGAATTTACACCACGTAGCTCTTTTGTTAAGAGAAATAGTTAAGGATACAAAACAAAAATATTTTTTATATATCATTTTCTTAAAGACTGCTTAATCGATTTTCTTGGACTTTTACACCACATGGCTTTTATATTAAAAGCCACAGACAATTTTAAAAAAGTTTTATTTAGGGAGCATATGTAGGGTGGCCCTCATACATAAATATATTCAAATATAATTTTCTCAAAGACCGCTAAGTCGATTCTCATGGAATTGACGCCATATGACTTTATATTAAGAGGCACAGATAAGGTCGTAAAAATTTTTGTCTAGGGTGCATAAATAAGGTGACCCTCA
>OX459029.1:67263374-67318217 GCA_949775025.1 Tricholauxania praeusta | reverse complement strand
GGGACATTACAATTTTCCTGACTCTTAAGACTACGAAGAACAAGATGGTGCACTCAGTTTCTATTGATATTTTACTTGCACTTATACCCGCATCCAGCCTGCCCAGAATATCTCAATTGAAAAAAATGTTGCTGTTGTAGCAAGCTTAAGGTACGAAGACAATCGATTTTAACAATAAAAGTTTATAATGGCATTCTTTCACAGAAAACAAACAAAAGTTTATTTAGCACGAATTCCTTGAAAAATATGGTAGGGCCATCCTAGGTATGTGCGTTGATTTTATAATATGTATGCCAATATTCATTTACATACTTTAGTGGTTAACTTTTCGACAAATTGATTTAATTTTTGTTTTTCTTTTGTATTTGTGCTTATTAATAAAAATCGTTTACATTCTTAATGAAGGGACTGAAGGGAGAGGCATGCCATTTTTTGTTGTTATTCGTACCGTTGTGATATCATGTGCGAGTACCGTGTGAAATATTGAAAATGTTTTTTTACTTGGTAAAATTTTAGTACCCTAATTTATTTATTTGCCTTTGTTGTTTTGAAACCGATAAAATGCAAAGAGCCTTTTTATTACGAAATCCAGACGTCTTCATTTTACATACCAATTTTATTTAAATGTTTCCAACATTTTCGAATCGTCCGAAATTTTTTACAACTAATATTCATTAAATTACTTATTTTTTCCAAAATATCCACATATGTAAGTATGAATTTTCGACAATTTGTTGGATTTCCTTTAATCTTCACAAACTTGAAATTTATTATTAGAACATTGAAATGTTACATTGACCTTCCATTTTGGGTAGGACAAGATTTAATTTTTTTTTAGCCTAAGAAGAGGGAGTCAGTGTGAATATAAAACTCGGTTTTCGGGGTTGACAAGGTTTTTATTTTCTTTTTAATGAAATATTACCAAGAAAGTTCATAAATTTAACTCATTTATCAAATCTTACTTCAATTTAGGGGAATGGGTATCAGGGTAGATTAACTCCTTTAAGGGTTGAGAACTATTTATTTTTGTTTGTCAATGCCCATTCAATCAAGTTTGAAACAAAAAGTAGAAAGAAGATGTTTTTCACAATTTTTTCTTATCTTAAGTGCTCATAAGTCTAAAATTTTTATTAAAAGGGTATTTTTTCTACTTCATGCTGGTTGGTTTGGCTAAACGTATCCACATTGAGTTTGTATGGGGGGTGCCTTGCTCTCTCTTAGAAATTTGCCAACTTTTGGTCTGACGCTCAACTGTACCTACCAATTTTTGTATATGTGTGAAATTTGGTTTCATTACTTTGAAGTACCAGAAGACCGACCATTGTTTGGTTTTAGTTTTGATCCTATGATTATGAAAAAGGGTGAAAAAATTTCAAAGACTTGAATAAGTCAAAAAAATATGAGAAATAGTGAATAAAATTGAGAGAAATTGAAAACAAATTGAATAAGTCGAAAAAAGTTCGAATTCTTGAAAAAAGGCTGAAAAGAAGTCGAAAAAGTCCAAAAAGTATGAGATGTATTGAAAGAGGTTGAAAAATTTTGAATGTGTCGGAAGATTTTGACAAATATTAAAGCAGCCGAAAAAAGTTGAAAAATGTCAGAAAAGCAAAAAAGAAATTGGAAAATGTTGGAAAAAATGAGGGAGATTGGAAAATGTTCAAACAGTTACAAATGCGAACTTATGCTGAAAATGTTGAAAAAAGTTAAAAGAAGATGATAAATGTTGAAACAGTAAAAAGCCTCTGAAAAAATTGAATAATAATTGAATAATGAAAAAGGTTGAAAGAGTGTAAAAATGTTGAAAGATATTGAAAAAGTCAAAAAGACATGAAAAATGTTAAAAAAATTGGAAAAAAGTCAAAATGACTGTGGATAAAATTAAATAAATTGAAAAAGTCAAAGTTAATAAGGTCAATAGAATAAATAGAATGTTAGAATAATTCGAAAAGAAATGAAAACTACGATAAATATATTCGTGATCCACATCCACATACCAAACTTTATCTCAATAGTTTGCAATGTATGCACTGATTGGTCTTACAACTTAAGGTGGTGACAAGCCCACTGGTACAATCCAGTCCAATTTTAAAGTATTTAACTTGTATGGGAGGTGCCACGGCCACTTATTCTGTTTCGCCCACATCGGATTCAGATATACCTTATAGCAATTTAACCACCTTCTTTGAATTTCATACCAATTGCAGCAATATTTCACTTAAAGTAGTGCACATTGTCAAATACAATCTGATTTCAAAGCTAGTAGCCAGCACCTCCACATAAATTTTATGAAGATCACTCTCATGGCACACTAAAACATTTACGATTTTTGCTTGAATGGGAAGTGAAACGCCCTCAGGCACTATTGCGCTCACTTTTAGTTGAGTAGAGATATCTCATTGTAAGTATATCTGCCCTTTTCATAACGATAGCGTTATTTATTTTCTTATTATAACGTTTACTAGCATTGTGGGCTGTGCCACGGCCATCAATGAGTTTTTCCAGCAACCTGACTTAGCTTGAATTGAAAAATGCCTGCAGTGTATCACATCTTAATTTTTAATGAAAGTCGTACATGCCAATTTCGAGTAATACAGAATCAAATTTTCAATTTCTGAAAGCTGCAATTCCTATTTTTCCAATCCCGCCTATTTTAAGCATAATTCAAGATATGTGTAACTGATTTGGATCCATTTACCAAATTAGATCGCAATATCTTGAATGATTTGCGAGATATGACGTTATAAAAATTGAAGCTTATGGTGGTGCCACGCCCCTGCAATGGAAATTTTCTATTTTCTCAAAACTGTTCAAGCGATAGTGAAACATTTTTAATTCTCACTAAGAATGGGAAATATTTCCATTTCCAGTAAATTAAGTGATAATTGAAAAAATTCCGATTACCACTAAATAAATTTTAATGGTAGTTGAAATTTTCTATTTTCACTAAACTAGTTTAATGTAATTTTTCTGCTATCACTAAACTTAGTAGTAATTGAAAAATTTTCATTACCACTAAATAATTTTAGTGGTAATGGAAAATTTCCATTTTTACAAAATTTAGTGATAATTTCAAAATATCTTTAGTCTTTAGTGGTACTGGAAATTCTTTTCCATTTTTACTAATTTAGCTTAGTGCTGGTCGAACATTTTTCATTTATCACTAAACTTAGTATCTAGTAAGGAAAACTTTTTTAATTACCATTAAACTAAGTTACACATAGGGTATATGCATTTAAGTGGTAATGGAAGTTTTCTATTTTCACTAATCTTGTAAATCTGCAGCTTTTTTGTCATGTATATAAAATGTATTACATATATTGACAGAGTGACCAAATACAAAAACTCCTCCTGTTCCTTTACTGAGCGTAACTCGTTACGAAAAATCGGTTAATTGATGAGCACTCTCATTCAGAGGCGAAACCTTTACATTCTCTAGTTTATTGTTTTAGTGGAAGTCAGTATGAGTCAAAATGATATTAGTTTATTCAGGAGAGTTTCCAAAAAAGTACTTGATCGAACGTGGCTGAGTTTCTTGTAGTGCTTTATGGATACGAGAACGATACGATAACTTTTGAATTATAGAGAGATCTTATATCTACATATCGCCCCTTCCTCGTTTTCGTCAAGTTTTTTTTGGCCATTTTCGTTATTTATTAAATAACATTTTTGTATTTATTAGAAGCTGGACCTATGTCCTTGCGCCCGTAGGTACAGTCCGTTTCACAAGCCTACATTTAACGTAGTCCTCGCTGCAGACAATTGGACAAATCTTTGAAGATTCAAAATTATATTGCGTATAAATATTAATTTTTGCAAAAATTGCACTTGTCCTGGTACTGAAAGTTTTGTTTTTGAATTTTACGCATTAGATGAGTTGTGTTCTTCTTTGAAAAACAAGAAGATAAGAAAAAGTTAATTTTGAAAAATTGGTTATTATCACGCTTTGGCTGCACGTCCTTCATATGAATATACTTTCTCATATTTTGACCCCTGAGGCTTCCCATACCCTTCGCTGAACATTATTTATGTAAGAAAGACGTTTAATTTCGGCATGAAACCTATATTTATCATCGCCAAAACTTGCAGTACCTGTACCAAGGATTGTCAAGTTTAAAAGAGGAACTCCTGCAAAATGGCGAACAGTTAAATTTTCAAGTGCTTCAAGTCATTTCATATGGAATTTTCTTTTCATGTTGTCTCGAAGATCGCTAAGACTGGCCGTTGCCGTGTTTGCCACAAGCATGCATCAGCAGAATGCATCAAATGCGATGTACCGTCGCACACAAAATGCTTCAACATATTTCATAATTTATAAAACCGAATTATCCACTAATGAAGAGATTCGATTCTAATCAATATTGATTAATTTTTTGTCATAGAAAAAGGTTTTTCATTCATTCTAGTAAATATGGTAATTTTAGATATCGGTTGTGCCCAGTGGCCAAAAAAAAGACCACTCACTTTTGCGTGCACACGGCTCGCGTGTAAATTGGCCGATCGCACTCTTAGCTTTTTTAGCATCAAATATACTCTTATTAATAGTTGGAATTGAAAAAAATTATTTTTTATCCGAATTCAAAAAGCTTTACCGAAATTACGAAAAAAATAAACCCAAAAAAACCTAGTTAAATAACCGAATTTAAGAAATAATTTGGCTTGGTAATAGAGCTGAAAAAAAAAATCCGTAAAATTTTTTGGCTTATCGCTTTTGATTTGCCCCAGGCTTAATTCGATAATGCCAGGTTTCTGTCAAAGCATAGTTTTGAGAAGAAAAGGACATAGAAACCCTAATAGTTTTATATGAAGTTATAAAGTTATATACAAAATAGAACCTATTTGGGACCATCATATTGGATCCAAATTCAAAAAAATCCAGCACATTTAAATTTCAATGCACAGTCAACATTATGTTCTAGCTATCCGATGTGATTTTAAATTAAAATTAAAATAATCTAGAGTATAATTTAATTTTTCCATTTCCAACTATTTTGAAGTTGCTCTCTTTTACGCCAAATTTCAGTTCACTCTGTTGCTGTTTACTTTATTGTTAATATTTTTTCATATCATATTTTAATAATTTGTTTTTTCTTTTCGATCTTTGAAAGCAACGCGTATCTTAAAGTTTATTTAAAACATTTTTTTTTTCATCATTTGCTGCCGTCGGCATAAAAGCAGCTGGCGTTTTTTGGGTTGCCAGATAGTTTTGGTTACACTATCATATTATATTATGGAATTGAAATCAAGAGAAAATCTACTCATAGCGACAATGGTTTTCATGGACTATGGTCGTATTTTCTATGCAGCTGCAAGCAATTTATTGTAATAATTTATCGGATGTTCCAATAATAGCGACGAGCCTTTGAAATCCAATAAAAATTAATGTATGTAAGTTATGGCAGAAATCTTTATTAGAAATTGAAGTGTATAAATTATAATTATGCTTATGCGATTTCAATTCAAATGAACTTCTATCAGCTGTCAAAGATCAGGCGTACCAATACTCGTTATTTTATTGAAAATAATTATTACTACGATTAAACCTACGGGTACTGAAGGCTATCCAAAGGAAAGCAACAATCTCTAAGTAAATATATGCATACATGCTAACATAATATTGCCACAACCTCTGTATGTTCTGAACAGTATTTATGCACACATTTTCTCTATACATATGTGTTTATTAATACATTTAACAGTATTTTTTTTCAGCCGAAATGACAACTGATCTGGCAACATTATAGCAATATTCCCAGCGTCGTAATTTGTTTACATTTTTTCCCCGGCCTCTCAGCTTTCGCCGCATTTGTTATTTTTTCATGTCGAACATATTTTCATTTTTTAAATATTTTATTTTCACTTTTTCAGATTTGCGCATAAAAAAACACCAAACGGAGCAACCAACACGTTGCACATATATACGCTACCTCTTTATGTAAGTGTATTTGTGTGGGCTGCTCTTACCTGTAGCAGGCATCCAGCCAGTCAACCAACGTTATGGTGCGACTTAAATTTGTGGGTGCAGCTGCGGTGCAAAAATATGAATTTTTCAGGTTGTAGATGAGTGCCAGATTTGCATATAAAAAATACGACTGTATGAGGATGCTTCAGGTTTAAGCGCGGTAAATGTTTTGCTCTTGTTCTTAGTTGTAGATATTCTTTTCACTTTGATGTAAAAATAAATAGATTTAACAATTTTCCAACTTCGCTTTTCCTTAAATATTTTTCTTTTTTCGTTTGTTCTGCTAAAAAATTAAGTCGTGCAAAATTGAGTGAGTTACTTTTGATATTTTCACTAGTTCGAGCACTTGCCTTATACCTTGGAGTCCACTCACTCATCGAATTTGGTTGTGATGAAACTAATTTATTTCGAAAATGCACAAGTATTTTTTTAAACTTAACAGAATTTGGCTCTTATGATGGCTTAAATTTTTCAATTTGCAAATTTCTAAAAAAATTATTCTAACAATATTTTGGATGCCAGCAAATACTTAAAAGACCGTTAGTAAGGAACACAGTATGAATTATCATATGGCTGATATTTTGCGGTAGATAACAAAACTCCAGTAAGTTGATATGAAAGTAATAAAACCTTCGAATTGCAGTCTTCGGGCAACCAGTTGAAGCTCTCATGAAAATATTTTTCGTGGAAAAGATCTGAAGAACATTAAATATATGTTATTTGAAAATAACTATGTATGATCACACATTTTTATGAACGAAATGGTTTTTTTATTAATACAACCTTAAAATCGAAATTTCTTAAGATAATCGAACTTGGGAAGTCATCATATCGGAAATTATTAGGAAAATATTGCTCGTCGCCTGTGACTTTCCTTAGTGTTTCGCGAGAGCAAGAACAACTAGAATCACGGCAAAGTTTAATAGACTTGAGTCTCGCTTTGCCTCGTTCTCGAGCGAGAACTGCCATCGCATGTCTCGCCTCGCCTCTCCTCGTTTTATTCAAATGAAAAAAAAAAAATATGTATGTATCAGGCCTGACAGGCTGATACGGCTGATTACGCCCCAAGAAAACTAGTTTGGCCGGTAATATATATGTTTCATATGTACCAAATTCTATTCATCTGCGTCAAGTAGTTGATAAGATATGACGAGTTTTGTTTTTCTTTTATGTGGAGGGGCGGGGAGCCGTGACATCGCCCATTTTATCCAAACCTAACTATGCTACGAACCTTCCTCGAATCATAAGAAACATACATGGCAAACATGAGAAAAATTATCTAATAAGCTCAGTATCATGGCCTCATTGGTGGCCATGTTTTCACATGCTTCCCTAATCGACAATAAAGGCGAAGTCACTTGAAAGCTGAAACTTGAAAGCTTGAAACCAGCCGAGAACGAGGCGTGATGCCGGTGTGGTCTCGCCTCGTAGCCTCGGTGCAAAAACTAACTTTGACTTTGAAATATGTGATTCTTGGGGCTATTTTGAGCAAGTTTATATGTTACCGGCCAAACTAGTTTTAGGCCAAGCTAGTTACCGTTAATGCAAAAGCACTCTGGCTAGTGAAAACTAAGGCATTAGCGAATTAAGACAATAAAATGAAACACTCCAAAACTATGGGTAATGTGATAAAAAACATTAATGCAATAAATTTTGCTTAAAAATGCTATGGTTTTAAAAAAAGAAATAATTTTCTTTTAGTAAATTTATCTAAGCACTAATTTTTTTATTTGTAAAAATGTTTCTCAAAATATCTTCGACATAACATTGTTTTTCTTCAATCAACGCTAAGAATGTATCTGTTTTGAAATCGAAATTTCCGAAATAAGCTTGGAGAGTATCATACAATTCGACTGGTGCGCAGTGACTTTCATTTTGCAGGAGTACCACAATGAAAGGACCAGAATTTACTATTTGGACTGAATCAGAGTTTTACATAGCCTTGAAATGTTCATGTTTTTGGAAGTACAATTTGATATAGTTAAACATTTCATGAAAACTCAGATCTTCTTTGGGATAATATTGTATGAATACATTAATAAATGTACACATTTTTACAAATAAACAAATAGCATTGCTTAATATATAGCGTTATTTAAACTGTTCCCTAAGCGATAGCTTAAGTTCACATGCTAACAAAATTGATACAAAATTCAACTTCAACAAATTTGTTGTTCTTTATTTATTTTTTCTATACATATAAAAGACAGTGTACCACAATTGTCATTTACAAAGAATTGCCAATAGACATAAGTATACTATGTTTAAATTGTATGTACATAGCTATATGGGCCAAATTGTATGGAAGAAATTTGGTCGGCAGTTCCAAAAGAAGAAGCTTCTGTGCCTGCTTGTCCAATTCTGTTATTAATTATATCATCTTTGATACCAAATACATTTTTGTAGAGTGTGGTCAAATTTCAAGTTATTTAACAGCCCTATTGCCGATGGCGAATCGCCTGAAAAATTAGGCGAATCGCCTAAATTGGTATTA
Organism: Tricholauxania praeusta; assembly: GCA_949775025.1. Taxonomy (NCBI): domain Eukaryota; kingdom Metazoa; phylum Arthropoda; class Insecta; order Diptera; family Lauxaniidae; genus Tricholauxania; species Tricholauxania praeusta. The sequence continues at coordinate 67,309,764 of OX459029.1, read as the reverse complement.
CGGTTTGCGAGTCGCCCTGTTGTTTCGGCTCAAACGTCAAAGCTGCGCGAATGTCAAAAATGTTCATATTACTTATAGCGAGTCATCTAACTTTCGTTCGCCAGAAATGTCAAAATCGGGCGAATAGAATTTGTATGTGACAAATATTTCAATAAGTTTTTGAAAAATTTTACAAAAAGTTGTGATAGAGAAAATTTGAAAAATTTTACAAAAAGTAGATATAGAGAAAATTTTCAAAGTCTTACAAGAAGTACAGGTATCGCAATCATGGGAAGCACAAACAAAACATCAGTATAAAAATGTATGGATCAATTTTATTCATGCATGTAAAATACTTTTTAATTATTAGCATGAAAAAATCCAATAGTATAGCATATGGAGGAAAATCCTGAACTAGCAAAGAGACTTGGTAGCTTCGGATCGAATAAGAAGACCAACAAGGATATGTGGGATCAACTCGTAATTGAGATAAATTCGCTAAGACCACCCACGCGTGATGTAAAAGGTTGGAATTACGGTATTATTATTGTTTCCAATAAATACAAAAACGCTTCTTTATTAATCATGAAGTAAGACACAAATCTGGAAAAACAATTTCTTCATATATTTCTTGTCAATATTTAAGAAATGAATTTGCTTACAGCCGGCTAGGCAGTTCGAGTGGGTTCGAGCTGTTCCTAATGTTCCGCCGCATTCTTTGAATATTGCTATCCACTTGACCTCATAGCTATCTTCAAAAAATAAATCCACGTTGCTTATCATTTTAACTTTTTTTTTTCACTTGTTAAAATTACATCAAAATTTTCACGATTTCAAATTTAAAGTTCTTCAGCTGTCAATTTATGTTTTTAATTTGGCAGCAAAACTTCAGATTTGAAGTTTCTTAGACGTTAATTTCTGTTTTGTAACTTGGCAGCATTGTTTTGCAGGCGAACGTGTACATTGGCCAACCATAATACCGAGCCAGGCGAATCGCCATCGGTAATAGGGCTATTAAATTTTAGATTTGTATTAATATACAACATCCGTTTGCTCAACCCATCTTAATTTTTAGCACAAGATATTGTCGTACCAAGAAAAATTAAATTTGCTAAGGGGACTTTATAGGGATTGCCTTTCAAAGTGTCTTGTTGTATGTGAAGCACCAAGTTTATTTGTCAAATCCCGCCCATATTTTGTTCAGTGCTTGCATGGGTCATGAATTGTTTCAGTGCAAAGTTTGATAAAATTTAGTTCTGATTTTTACTTAAGTTTTTTTCTAAAATAAGAGGTGCTACGTTTGCTTGCGAAACCCTTAATACATTCTGTTAAGTTCGTGCTTGTGTCGCGTTTGCTAAAATTAGAAAACTGTTAAAGCTTACTCAGCAAAACGTTTCAAAGTCTTCACTTATATGCGCACATATACTTATATGAAATATACATCACCCTCTTGTCAAACCCCGCCTACATTCTGTCCAAAGCTTGGCTGTATAACCAACAAAGCCATTTGCGTCAATAATTCTCCTAGCTAAGCGTTTTAAAATATACGAGTATGCTTGTATGTTTGGTGTCTTGCTGACTTCTCAAACCTTGCTCACATTTTGACCAGTGCTTGTTTGTGTCACCGAATATTGCCATACAAAATTTGGTCACATTCACTCAAATAATCATTACCAAATAGCTTTTAAGATTTTGGTTTATATAGGAGGTAACACGCCTACTTTCCAAGCCCCACACAATATTTCTTTAGAACTTTTGGAAAAATTTGCTTGAGTAGCTTATGCGCATAGCGTCTTAAAGTTTTTGCATGTGTTGGAGTTACCATACTTTCATGTCAAACTCTGCCCACATTTCGTCCACTTTTTCCTTGGTGTCACCAAATACTCTGTTGAACATATTCATTAAAATTTCTTGAATACTTTTTTCAGCATAGCGCTTTAAAGTTTTACTAGTATGATTATGTCTCGCCTACTCGACCGATGCCATTCTCTTTTTAATCAGGGCTTTAATATCTCACTCAGAAGAGCGTTTTGATTTTTTTGTTTACAGAAGAGGTGCCATGTCCTTTACTTAATCGAAAATTTACTAAAACGCAAAAAAAATCTGTTTTTCGTTGTTTTGCTTTTTCGTTTTTCATACGAATTGTACTAAAAAACAAAGTAAATGCGAGGCTCGCGGGTTTGATCTAGGAAGCTGAAATTTTGGGACAATTTTCTTCAAACCCGATTCTATTATATAGGAACACAGCTCCGCAAATTTTTAAGCAAAAAAATAAAAAAAACTTCTTCGGGTGTATTTTTTCCGCATTTTTAGTCACGCGAAAAATGTGGGCGTGGTTTTACAACAGTGGGTGGCGACCCCCATTCAACTAAAAAACCCAAAACGTTATATCTTGGCACCTAAGGCAGACTTTTTCTACGTTTTAGCAGTAAATCGGTTTTTTCTTTTAATTTCAACGGAATTTGACATAAACTCTGTCCGCGCAGTTTTCAGGTTAGAGCTGGGAAGCTCAAATGTTGGGACAATTATTTTTGTTCCTCAAGCTATAATATAGGAAAAAATAAACAAAATCCCTGTCCTAAAGTTTGAAAAAAAAACACCCTAATATGTATGTAATATCATAAAAAAACAGTAAATATGGAATTAAAAAAAAAGCTCTAAGGATTTCTTATATTTTTCATATATCGACTCTAAATTACATTCCAAATAATCCACAATTAAAGTTTTTGTTGTAACTCACACTATTATTAAAAGTTGATTAAAGCCCACCGTGTTACATGATGGCACATATTGCACGTGAATAACACCATCGCTTCTCGTTGATAAGTCCTTAAGAAGATTTACTTAGGCAGAACTCAGTAAAACTCAACACCTACTTAATCATATACATATGTACATACTCATATGCACTACATAACGATATATTAATAAAACTGTATAAGCCTGAGAGTTTTTTGTAGTCGATAAAAAACTGCCTGTTTTTACCTAAAAAAGAATCGCGATCAAAACTTTAAGTCTTGACAGTGAGAAATTTAATTTAAAATGTTAATCTTGAAAATTGAGATATTAAAACTGTTTCGCAATAAAAATATAAAAGTTTTTGGTATTTTACCAATGTTACTATGGGTAGATTTAACAATAACTGTCTAATTATAAACTTTTCCCATATTCTGTAAAAGTATAAACGTCAACATACTTTTTTATAACGACCAGCTTACAATGGGGATTATATGTGCAAGCCTATTGAGGCGCATATTTTTTTCAACGAAGAATGCTTATAAGCGTCTATCCTACCCAATTGGAATTGAATTTAGTTTAGTTCATCTACATATGTATGAAACTTTTCAAATTATTCATCTTATTGAAGCACCAAGTTGAAGCAACTGCACTCAGTCAGTTTTAATAGTATTTTAGCTTAATTAACCAGGCCAACAAAATTAGAAGAAATTTCATACCCAGAGGCTAAGTAATATGTTTTCAAAGGTATTTGGCATGCTGAATTCGAATCCAATCTCATAATCGCTCTATCACATAAGGTTTTCGAGATATCTTAACCTAAAAGTGCTAAAAACGGTTTTTTTCGATATATTTGAAAATTTATTATACAATGAACTTTTCTCTACAAAACTTGTTACGGCAGCTAAAAGTACTACTGATTCCCTTTAAAATGCACTTGGAATGTTTTAGATATCTTTTTTTTTTTGGAGAAATCTCCTTATAAGCTCAAGCATATTCCAGAATTCCATGAAATTGAAAGCGTTCATTATTAGCAATTCTATTTAACTTAGAAGTGAAAAGTGCTGAAACACGCATTGATTATTTTATTTAAGATTAATTGTTAGGGCAGTGGAAAGGCATTATGAAACGGGGAAATAAATATCAGTGCCATCCGTATAATTAGATTTTAAAAATTGTGAATTTCTTGTCTATATGTCTTTATAAAAGATTCTAAATACAATTTTTATGATTTTAGCATTAAGTTTTTGAAATTTAAAATCATTTCTAAGTGAACGTCTACACAGTGAAAGCCATTTTTCTCCTTTAACCCCAACCGTACGGACGAGGTACCTGGGTATCCACAGCTACTTTCAATAAATGTATCTCTGAATGTTGTGGTCGCAGCGCTTGAAACTTTAAATTATGAAACTAGAATAGTCAAAGTGTGTAGAAAACATTTCAAACTTCGAATATATTTTCTGTTTCGAGAAATAAGAATTTGAACATTCAATCCGAGATTCGGACGGACGCGAGTACCCTATATTTTGTAGTATTCAGGCGGCCAAGTTGACACGAGATACCTCCACAAAAATTGTGCAAAAACTTTCATAATTTTTCTTATGGTGGAGTTCTCGACAAATGATGTAGGATACCAGGGCAGCAACATCCAACATGTTACAGAAGAAAGCGAGATGCAATTTATCTATTTCTCTTACTTTTGGTTCTTTTGCATCGTATACATAATGTTCTTGCCTCTCTAGGTGCTGTTGTACATGCTGCTTAGGATGTACACCACCAACAATAACGAACAATCTCTCCGATAAACTAGGCGAACTGAACCGACTTCGACGGTAGGATGCGACTTCAATTCCTGTAGAATGTAGAGCTTATTCTGTCACAAGGTTGCCACCAGTGTTGGACACATCGACAGGAGAGAGCTATTCAATCGAAAAAACGTGGAGTAATTGTCCGTTGCTACGTTCTGGTTTGAATTTTCATACATTTTGAATAAATCAATGACAATGGTCTCGCATAAGTTCGTTAGGCGTTGAGCATAAGGCGGCTTTTCTTGATAAATACAATAGTTGAGGGAATAGGCGGTAGCCGCATCATAAACCGAAAGGTGTCGAAATGAGGGAAAAAAAGTGGGAAGTTTTAAAACTAGCAGCGCGCGGTTATGAAAATGAACCAATATACTATAAATGCCATACAATATGCATGAAAATAAAATCAGGGTACCCCGTCCGTCCGAATATGTACAGAATATTCTTCAGTACGGTTAGGGTTAACGGCTTCATCTGTGCGGCATCTACGCATTGTTATCCTACTCACCTTGGAAATACGAGTATAAATATGGGTATTAGTGAAGTGGTGAGACAAATTGTATTTAAAAAGAATTTTTCATTGTTGAAAAAAGTACATTGCCCATATAGCTATCGCTGTGCCTGCTTCATAATTGAAATACAAGACTGTTAAATAAAACGAACTGTCCTAATACTTTACCTCAGATACGACATTTCAAAAATTAACAATTACTACTGCAATTAATACCAGCAGTATCTCAGTATCGTTATTTAGTTTTTGAGACACATTTACTTCTATGCTAAGACTCTGAGCTACTGAAAAATATGTTTAAAATTAAAAAGCAAAATTCCAACAAATCAAACTTTTTGAAAGTTATCAGTCGAAATGTGGAACGACTTTTTTATGAGAAAAATGCAGCCGCTTTGTTTTTTATTCGTTTTATTTTGTTCGTTATTTTCAGATTAAAATGATATAAAGAAAAATCAAAAAGCAAACACTCCCCCTCGAGAAGTGCACATTAAAGCCAATGACTTTGTTTGATGGTCAGTGTATCGCGGTTATAAAATTCTGCTGTAAAATTTAAATGAATGGGAAAGCGTTATTTTGAGTTTATGGCTTAATTACTGTAGGTGTTGCTCGCAAACTTTTAATATCCTGGCATCATCCGAGCTCTATGTTTAAGTAGATATAATTTGTTTATGCAAGGTTTAATGCAGCTATGGGCTAATTGTTCGGCTTTTATACACTTTTGTTTATGTCATGCTTTATCTTCTTGTCGTTCTTCTGTTTTTGCTTTTATCCTTAATGTATTCTATTTAAAAAGGTTTAGTAAATTCAAATATAATCCCATTGTTGCACTTTTTAAATTATTGCACAATAAAATTGTATTGATGTGATATCATCAAGAAGGCTCTGAAGAAAAACCAGACATCAGATTGGTTTTTGCTAAGATCTATATTTTTATATTTGTAAGTCTCAAGCTATTCGATTTTAAGAAAAACATTTCAAAAAATTGTTTTCCCCCAAGAGAACTCTTTGAAAATGAGTTTGACAAAATTTTATCATGGAAGTAACCATTTGCAGTATCTTATAGTATATGTTGACAACGTCACACGTTACTTGGTTTCGTACAGATTATATAATTGTTGCTAAACCTGTAAAAGTTGGTGGTAGCAACTCAACACAATTTAGAGCAAAAAAATCATTAATATAAATACACAGTTTTGAAACTTTAGCACAGAATTTTAAATTTCCGCATTTTAAATATTTTCTCATTTTTCACTAACCGAAAAAGAAAAAAAAATTAATTCAAAAAGATTTTGCAACAATCGTCCAAGTAATTTGCAACAAATTTCAATCAAAAGCTTTACAACACCAAAACTATCAACAGCTAAGACCAAGAGGAAAACTTTTGCATTGCAACATTTAGGAAGAAATTTTTGGTGAAACGTGCGAAACTAATACGTTTTACCTTGGTTTTGTGGAGTTAGTTGGGTCGTTAGTTGAGCCAGACTTTAGTTGGCTTCTTCTATAGTAAGGTTCACAGAAAGTAAATTCCAAGTTATGGAGCGTTGGAGAGATTCAGTTTTTATTTATTATAAGGTGCAGCACTTTGTAGTTTTTAATGATTTAAAATATTGCAAGAATTTCTGGCTGAATTGCTGTTGGACATATACTGCTGCACGCACTACATTCATAATTCAAAAAAAAAAGAGATAAGTGATAAATGAAAGAAGTACCAAATATTCAAAGTAGATACGATATTTATTAATTTAATTTGATGGAAATTTATGCTCTCTCATAAATTACAATATTGCTTGTGTTAACTCAAATGACTAAATTAAAAGTATGTTCAAAATGGAGAAAGAATCTAGATGTATCTGATCGGAATAACGGAATAATAAAAGAAAAGATTTTAATGAGTCCAGAAACCCTACATCGATAGTAAAAAGATAGTTTCAGAACTCCTTATAGCTCGAAGATTGTGGGACGCATCTTTAACTTTTATTAATTAACAGTTTACAAATGATAAATTATCAGCTATACTGCGTGTGATACTTAGCTGTTTAAAATCGAACTGTACGATTTTCAGATATATGCATAATCATCTTTCTGAAAATTTAACCTTAAGAAGTTATTTAGTGGCGGCAGGCTTATAGAGGTGGCAAAAAACGTATTATCTTATGAACGGATACTCATAAGGAACTGTGCAAATCAGTGATGGCATTTGAATTTTTTGTAAATGTCCTTTTTCGATATAAACATAAAAAAGTTAGTTAAAAGTAAGTACCAAAATTCGCCAAAATTAAAAAAAAAATTATTAAATATTTTAAATGGTAACGAACAGGCCCGTGCGCAGGAATCATCCATGGGGGGGGTCTTTGACTCGGACATGTCATGTTAGATTATGTTCATAAAAAACGGTTTACTTTTAATATAGCCATTTAAATATAATAAAATACATAAATACATACATATGTACATTAGGGTGATTCAAATTTTTTTTTTGTTTTTTTAAGGTGTTGATACTTAAAAAGAAAGTTTATGGTATGAAAAAAAAGTTCACGAAAACTCAGCTCTGTACCTCAATCTTATAAGGCGGCGCCGAAGCCCCTTAGTTTTACATGTAAATAATATGGAAAAATTATTTTTTACTAAAAAGGTAACTAAATGATTAAATGATAAGTGAATCCGAATCTGGCCTCAGAATTCACCCATCATGTCAAAATTCTGAAATATTTGAGACTAAGTACCTAAAATATTATGTTTTTTGTCTACTTTCGAAGTCATGTATAGGATTCAAAGAAAGTTTATCAGCTTATTTTTAACAAAAGCATCACTTAGACCGTCCTTGCCCTTTAAAATTAGGTTTCAAGTGGTGATCTGTGATGTTTTCTTGCAAAGTTATAGCCATTTTAAAGTGACATGAATATTATCCCCTACAAAGGGTTGCAACTAGGGGTGGCAATCCCGGAGATTTATTGAGTTTCGGGATCGAAGTTTCCAATCCCGGGATCCCGGGATCAATTGATAGTTCTAGTAAATGCATACAGAACTATAAAAAAAAACGAAAAGTTTATACTATTGTGTATATAAAATTAAAATTGCTTCATTTCACAGCGTAACAATGAAGAATAAGAACGCAAAATAATAGAAAAAGTAATAGCTTAAAAATTGACTTAGAACACTTCGAGTGTTAATACATCTAAATCACATTTACTAAGTTTGACTAATAGAAGATAGCCATTATTAAAAAGAGATGAAAGAGGATAATCAAGCATTTATGACCAAACTATTAATTTCATTTTTACATTTTAAAATTCATGTACCACATTTTGCACTTGATTAATACTTTATCACCTTTTTCAAATGTGACAGTGATGGCATTTAGTGGCACCGAATGGCTCGCTCTCAGTAGACGCACCCATAAGTGTGCTTCATTTAAGTTGTCAAAATCTTTAGATGCTGATTTCAGAAAAAAAGCTTCAGACAAAAGTTTAATTATATCTTAGAACTTAAGTTTTGGTAGGTCTAGGTATGGGTTAAAATTTCAATGTCAAATCAAGGTCGGCTGTGTTTTTTTTTTTTTGAAGACAACCCTACATTTTTTGTTGCAGACTTGCATTTTATTATAAGAATTAGATATGTTTTGATTATGTTGTTTTTTATTGCATTTTTAGTATTTCCGATATTGATAAAAATAATTTTAGTCTAAATAGGTCTGTTTGTTAACTGAAAATTTGTACAAATTTGTAACAATTGTTACTGGATTGTGTTTGTTAATAAAAAATATCCAGCAACGAGAGAGGCAGTGAGAGAATAAAGTGACAATTTGTTGCAAGAGAGCCTGCTAGTTTTTACTGGATAAAATTTTACCAGCAAACATTTTTCAAAAAGAAAAACATATGATTTTGACAATTGTCAATATTTTTTCATAAATAAAAAAGCAAATTGTTTTGAAAAACTTAAATATTTTTTTTCACTTGTCAGCTTGTACGAATCTTTAATGGATTGTGGTTGTTTACTTTTATGAAAATTTTTTTCTCTGTGAGCAAATACTTTCTTACTCTCTAAAATTTCTTTACTGGATAATTGTTACTGGGAAAGTAAGCAAACATACTTAATTTCACATTTTATAATTTTTCTCATGAACTATCCCAACGGGAAACGGAAGCGCGTTCAAAGGGCATCGGATGCGCTTCAAGGGAAGCAGAAGCTGCTTCCAATGCGCTTCTCACTGCTTATCTTTTTTAACATACGATGTCATTGCGGCGATGCGCATCTTTGGAAGCATATGTGATGCGCTTCCTTGGATGTTGAGTAGAAGCACATCTTTGGAAACACATGAAATATGCTTCCTTGGATGATGAGTGGAAGCATATTAAGCTTGAATTGAAAAAAAAAACTATTTTTTTTTAATCTGTCTCCTCCGATCAGATTCGAACCTAGGGCCTCCCGTGTCATGCTACTCTCTTACTGTTTTGAAATGCGCACATCTTAACCAACTGAGCCACCCTTATTATTAATGTGAAGTAGACTAAAACTCCAAAAGTCTTCTCTCAAAATGAATTGTTGAGTTTTTGATTTCTATAGTTGCCATTTGATAATTCAAATAATATACTTTTAGAAGCCTAATTATAACAACAAGCCTGGCTGATTTCGTTAAATTTTACGTAACAGCAAGAATGCCCAGGTTCGAGTCCCAGTGGACGCGGGATAAAAAAAGTTTTATTTTTAAATTAAATTGAATTACAAATTCTATGCATCCGAAGCACATCTGACGTGGTCCCCTTGGAAGCTGCTTCCAAATTTCCCGTTGGGATCAACTATGCTATGTGACATTTTCAATAAGAAAATCTTAAACAAAAAATTGCTACAATAAAAAAAAATATTTTTACTCAATTTAAGGTTCAGACACAATTGATGTGCAATTTGCAGGTTGATGCAATAATGTTTCATGCACATCAAATGTATTGAAAACAATTATTTTGCAGATTTTGTACTTAAATATGTCATATAAAAGAATATTTATTATATAATATAAAATTTTTTTCTGATCCCAAAAATCCCGGGATTGTCTCTTTGTAATCTCGGGATTACTTAAGCCTATATTTAGAGCAAATCCCGGGACCCCTAGTTGCAACCCAACAATATTAACCAACGGGTTTCAAATTCATGTCACTTTGAAATGGCTGTAACTTTTTCTTTTTTGTGAACTTTTTCTTCATATCATAAACTTACTTTTTAAGAACAACACCTTAAAAAATAAACAAAAAAAAAATTTAATCTCTCCAATGTGCATGTGTTTATTAGACATGTTCAAATAAATGGCATGTTCTAGAATACTTCAAATTTTTCGATTTTCCTTATGTAAACATTAGGAAGTATCGAACAACTACTGACCACTATTTTTTAAGCCTATACATAAGGAGAAAAACTAAGGTCTCTCCGCGAGTAGAGCTTTGGTGTTCTTGCGTCACAGCTCAAATCCTTTGTTGCTTTCACTGCATTCACCTTAATATAGTATAATTTGAAATGGTCAATGCCACTACATGAATTTCTACTAATAAAATTAATGAGAAAAAAAAATATCAAAAAATTAGTTACTCTAGGTACTTGAAAAAACTCGTCCAAAACTCTTTCCACATAGATTTCGGCTGAGCCGTTTTGCCGATCTTCGGACAAAGTTGATCTGAGGTATGCCTTAAGACGACGTAGCGCTGAAATGGAGCGTTCATTTGTTGCGGTTGTCACAGGCAAAGTTGCCATAACATGAAGCATTTGATGGACATTTGGAAACGCGTCTTCATTGCAAATAACCAGTGCTTCGAAAAAATTTTTGATATCTTGCTCAGCAATGCCATGACGTCAAAATTGAACGTCATTTATTCACATGTCACGTGAACTATCATGCAAAATTGAAATAAATATGTGGCGCGAATAGATTTGTGCATGAATTTTCAGCGAAGCTGATTTTATTGATGCCTGAGCTATGCTTAAAACCGGAGCTATACTTAAACGCGCATTGAAAGAACGCTCGTGTTACTTAGCCTTAGCGATGCGCAGTAGTCCCAAATCGTGTTTTTTGGTTCAAAAATAGCTAGAGAGAACAAATCTTGTCGAAAATGAAAATCTCGGGCTCCAACGATTATTGGCATTTTAGTCCTTTCATTTAAAAAAAACAATGTCATCTTCACACTTTTCCTAATTTCACAAAACTGAAAACTTTGATCCAAAAAAAACATCCAAGCAATTACTTTAGACAAAACTTATCAAGGCACGGTTTGTTGACTACTATGTTCTGTAGCACCACAATAAGTTGGTTAGAATATTTAAAACACAGGTAACGCAGAAACCTGAAAATAATAGGTGTACTGCATGTAGTACGCTTGGTATATCTGGGTTAAATTATCGGTAAAACGGTTAAAACGGCCATAAAACAAGTAAATGGCCAGGTAAAATTTTACGGATCTTGTTTTTGGAATCTCCGAACACTAAATAATAATTTTACATTGTCAGATTTGGTTGACAATTTTTACCGATCTTGATCTTGCTTGAAACGAACGGTGTTGGCCAAAGTGCTAACCTTAAAATGGCCATAAAACGAGTAAATGAGCAGCTCGGATTTTGCGGATTATGTATTTGGAACTTTCGGACACTATATAATAGTTATGCATTGTCAGATTTATTTATTTATTTAATTCAGTCTATGAAATAGTTCGTACAGACTTACATGCTAAGTAAAAATAACAATTGAATAAAAAATTAACATTAAATAAATTATTAGAATTGATTTAAGATTTGGTTGACAATATAATCGATCTTGATCTTGCTTGAAGCGAACCGTGTTGCAGCTATAAGACTATTTTTTTTTCTATATTTCTAAATGAGGAAATACTCGAATATGAATAAATTTTCGAAAATCGAGTGTTCTTGAAGTATTCTAGAACATGACTTTTTTTTGAACATGTCTAATGTACATAAATATACATGTATATGGAGGAAGTTTTTTAAGGTAGTGCTGTGTTAAATACTTGATACAGAGGCCTTGCGTATTATGATCAACGTCTAAGCAAAAATTCTTCCTAGATGTAGTACACTATTTTCATACTGAAAAGTGAAAACGCAGGAAGTAAATGAAAGCTTGAAGCGCTTAAAAGATTGTAAGAGATTAGTCTACCTAGTCCCAATTCAAACTGCGGTGACGACCGCTCTGAGAAACAACGCTCAGAGTCGTCTGCTGGGTAGTTGGGACAAGGAAAACCAATGTTCTGTAAAGTTATAAATATTTTTCAATAATTCCGCTTATGTTCTGTAACGCATACAAGGTCCCAAAAACCACCCATCTCATAGCTTGCGAGGAAGTTGAAGAAAAGTGAATTTAAATATACATACAGTCAAACTTCCTTATAACGAACTTCTATGCAACGAGGTTCTCTCTACTACGAACTGAGTGCAAGTACACAGCTTTCTCGTTCTATTTTCAGTATATTTTGATCTTCTTACAGCGAACTTCTTTATAGCGAGATTTTCTTAAAAACGAAGAAATTTTGCTGCTCAAAATAAAACTTGGCTTAAGTTTACTTTAGCTGACATTCTCCAAATCAATTTATTTTTTTAGGGGTAATAGAAGGTAAAAAATATAAAAGTCTCAAAAAAAAGCGCTCGGATCTAGTTTCGGAGATATAGACATCGGAAGTTGCAGAAATAGCTTTTGAAAAAATGATTATAAGTTGGGAACCCCTGAATGGAAAATGAAAAATATGGTTGTCATAAGAAGGATAATTTAATTGCCGACAATAATGGTAAGTAAAGTTTTGAATTTTGACCCATATTTTTGGAGATATTACGATTTTTGTGAAATTTCAAACAATTTTTTTTTGAAAAAACCTTATTTTTCCCAAAAAATAAGGTTAATAAATGGAAAAAAATGTTGTTCAAAAAAAAAATTGGTCGAACTTTCAGATATTTCGTAATATCTCCAAAATTATAGGTCGTATTTCAAAACATTACTTGCTATTATTGTAGGCCGTTAAATTATCCTTCTTATGATATCCATATTTTCCATTCAGGGGTTCCCAACTTATAAACATTTTTATAAAAGCTATATCCGAAACTTCCGATGTCTATATCTCCAATACTACATCCGAGCGGCTTTTTTTGATAATTTTATATTTTTTGTTTTTAACCCTTTTTTACAAAATAGAGAATTAATAAAATTGGACCTGTTCCTAAAACTTTTATGCGTTTCTGATCTCCATAAAACGAATTTTTGTAAAATAATTTTCTGTTACGTATGTCAATAAAACTACATACATACGGAGAAAAATTACAACATTTTAAGAGGATTCCCAAAATATGATAAGAACAACAATCCCAAAAAAGAAAGTTCCTTCACTATTAATAATGACTATACTGCCGTACTAAGCGAAAAAGACGTATCTCAAAAAAATTAGTTTTAAGATAATTGATGTTTTGTTTATGTAAATTTGTTGAAATACCTGTAAAATTGAGATAGAGGAAATTTTCTTAGATGATTTTTTATATGATTGAACTAAGATGCCGACTTTTGGAGTATTTCATTAGACGCGTCATTTCTTAAGCTATCCGATACCATAAGAATCTCGGATATTTTTTTTTTTTTTTTGAGATACGTCTTTTTCGCTTAGTACGGCAGTAGAGTTCAGTCAGTGTTCAGTGAAGTGAAAATGTTGCAACGAAGTATTAGAAGATTTTGTTGTAGGAGAAACATGGAGGAGTGTAGTCCAAACCAAAATTACTGAATTCCTTAAATAAATAATAAAAAAAAATGCATCAAGCAATTTTTTAAAAGTTAATTAATGATATTTTCAATTTTCCCTTTTTGCGTAGCTAAAATATTACAAATTAGAAATGTAAACAAGAAAAAAATAAGTATAAATTTCATACTGATAGGCTTCCGCCCAAAACAACTGCGAAAAATATGAAAACATATTTCTTGCTGGCCTGATACTTTCAATGGCAGCTTTCGCCATTGTAGTAAGAAATCTTGATAATTAGATACTATATAAAAGGGGGCGAATATTATGCTGCTATACAGCACACTTCTAGTAAGGCAGTGTGGTAAATTTCATTTTAGGCTTGTCCAAATGTAAAACCCCTTATAGGTTTTTTGAGTTAATATTTTTTTTTGAATTCAAACACAAAAAAATTGTTAAATAAATGTCATGCCTCAGGATATAGTGTTCTATTTATAAGTGCATAAGCATAAGTCAATTTTAGCAAACACTATAATCTCTTAATAATCTCATTGTAACCAATCTTACTTAACAACCTTAAAGTACACAGGTACCCACCCCCCTTTGCTGTGCGTGTTATCTCTTAGCTTAATGGGAGGAAATAAAAATTATAAAAACATATTGCGAAATATTTAATGCATTGATGATTTTTTTTTCAACCCACGCTAGATTTACCTTCTTTTGACTACCTTAATCTAAGGGTTTTTTATTTCACTTCGGTTGGTAACTGTGGCTCACTGTTGCTCTTCTTATGCGGTTGGAATTCGCTGTTAGTTTATTTTGTCGTTACCTTACGATATGATGGTAAGAGTATATACACACGTGCAAAAATAACAACCCAGCAAAGAGGAACAATGACGTTTGAGTTTATCTTAACACAACACAACTCAACTTATGTACGATCCAGCGTTTTTTCAATTCTTCTGTATTTATTTTACTTTTACGCTCCAACTTTTTCTTTCTCATTTTGATAGTAAATTTTCATTAAATGCACATTTTTGTGCAAGTTTTTGCATTAAACTTTTAAATTTTGCTGTTGGCGCTTGTGTTGTTGGTGTCCGTGGTCCTTTTAACGGAACGTTGCAATCTTCTCTAAAAGCGAAATCCGAAAGTTTGCAATTTACAGGAAAGGAATAATAATGTTAAGGAATAATAAAAAATACGTAAATAACTGCAAACAACAATTGCAGCATTTGGAACAACATTACATAGAAGTGGCGAAAATATAAATTCCAAGTAATAAAGTAATGGGCGTAAAATCTTTACTAGTTTGATAATCAAGAAACTTTACTTGGCATCCTCGCTCATCACATTATTTACGAAAAATTGCGATAGAATGCTTTTGAACTGTTATTATGTTTTAAAGAATTCTCTTAAAATACCCAGACAGGCTTATTTAAGATTTTTTATAATTTCCTTTAGCTTTAATATTAAAAGTTCTATATTAAGTATTTATTTTTTAAATGTTGACCACAATTTGCTGCACCTTATCTTGTTGTACGCTAAAAGAATAAGTTTCTTAGAGGGTACATGAGGCCTCGCGGTACATCAATATGACTCTGCTGTGCTTAATAAACATAACTGACATGTTGGTCAAAAGTCCTTCAAAATTCTATAATTTTTCGAGCTTTATGAGTATATTACTCTCAATATTTTCTTGCAATGCTGGTCCGCTTGCAACTGACGTACCTTGAAATTGAAAGCCATATTTGATGCTAACGTAAAGGTTTTAATTATTGTCAATAATTTGCTTGGTGATTTCCTACTTGTAAAATTAAATCACAAAATTTGCATTGGGCTTTTGTTTCGACATGAGTGTTTTATCACCACTGCTTCTTTGTTAGAGTAGTTTTAGATCATAGTTGACATTATTCAGCATTTCCTGATAAAATCCATTTGCACAACTTCTGATCGAAATTCTACAATCTCAGGACAAGTTTTTTTTTGCCACATGTAATTATTATTATTATTGAAGAATAATTATAATTAATTATACTATAAAGTTAAAAAGACACTAGCAGCTTAGGATATCGGCCCAATATAGAAGGCAGGTAATGATTGAAGAAGTACTAGAAATCCGAGGTGGAAATTTGGTGGCTTCTGTTAGTATTGGCTTAAGTGGAATGTTGATATTTTTTGTACAATCAACTATGCTGCCAGAATAGGGCTGTAAGTATTGAGATGTGGTTCTTGTTTGAAATAGCACTTGATATATAATGCTCGAGATGTAATAAAATGTCTAATGTTCCTTGCCCTTTTTTGAAAGCAACTTGGTTGTTGCTAATATAATTGTTTTTTAATATAAACCACATAACCCTATTGGAAATGATTTTTTCTAGAGCTTTACTTAAACATGGGTGTAGTGATATGGGTCGGTAGCTGTTCAATTCGGTATTTGGTTTATTTGGTTTTTCAATTGGAAAAATATCGGCTTGTCTCCATATATGAGTGTAAATGCTCTGATTAAAGATGGAATTATATAAAGCAACTATTCTGTATTTCAAACATAGAGGAATAGTTTTTATCATTGGGTATGATGTTCTGTCGAATCCAGTGGTTTTTCTCTAAGTTCTTTTATTACATCTTCGAACTCGCGAAAAGATATTTTATCTTCAAGTATTTTTGCGGCAGGCGAAAGAGGATGAAAGCTTCTATGCCTCTGACTTATACCATTTAATTTTTCTCTAACGAACTTTGTGTGGAAATTGCAATCTTTTGAAAAGGAAGACCAATTAGATAAAAAGTGATTCGAAATGTCTTTTGTAGAAAGAAGTGGCCCATTGCAGAATTTATCATGAGGATATTATTTTTTTTTTAAGTTACCAGTTAGCATTTTGATGTCTTGCCTGACATTTTTGGGGTTTACTTAATTTAAATGGGTTTATATTACTGGTAAGTTTTTCCAGGCTGACTCTTTTTGCAATTTTAGGGTGGTATCAAAAGGAATCAATTGCTTTTGTGTATATAATCAAATTAGTAGTTGTGTGTTTGAATTAAAAAATGCCCAAGCTTGTTGTTTATTAGCCCTTAATTTTTCTAGATCTTTATTCTATCAGGGGACAGAAGGTTTAAAATAATTATTTTTTATTTGCGGATTATGGTAATGAACTGCACTACGAATTATTTTTTAGACAGTAGCAACCTCTTTATTGATATTTTGTGAGGTCAGAAATTGTGTAGTGGCATATTCGCGAAAATTCTGGAATTCCATCCAGTTTGCTCTATCTGTAATAAATCGAGGTTTTCTTGGGGTTTTGTCTTCATTGAAATTAGAGCAAATTGAAGTTATTATTGGCAAATGATCGCTGCACTGTAAGTTTTCGATTATTTTCCATGTGCATTTATGAGCTTAAGATGCTGAACATAATGTGAGGTCGATATTTGTAAATGAATTATCAGTGAAAAAGTAAGTTGGCGGACCATCATTGAGTACAATAAGATTTGAGGCTAAATAACATCTTCAATATATTTTCCTCGCTCGTTTGAGAAGAGAGAACCGCAAAGGTGCTTCACGAGTAAAGTCATCTAAAATCAAAATTGGCGTTGAAATGTTTTATATTATACATAGATAAAATATCACTAGTACAAAAATTATGATCGGGTGGAATGTACATTGAGTTTAAGGTGAATTTAAATCCTATATTTATTTCGATTGCAACAATGAAAAAATTAGATGTTATATGAATCATATTATGTGGAATATTTCTTTTTATCAATACACCAATTCTTTGTTTGCTAGAGGTGTTTTGAGATAAGTTGTGAAAATATCCAGTATAAGCTTTTGAAGTAGATGGAGACATTTTATATGCTAAATGTGTTACAGCTTGAAATGATTGTCAAATGATAGAGCTCAACCTTAACCTAAATAGAATATATAGGGTTGCTTTGTTGAGTTCCATCTCAACCATGGGTTGGGACTTGATTTTTGGTCATTTCTTAGTCTAAGTTTCTTAAAACATAAAGTTTTTAAGAGCTTTAATTACACGAAAAGAGTTGCCTTATAACTTCTTGTTGGAACCAAGTAATGCCACATTTAAGGTGTGGTTAATAAAAGTCTTACACTTTTAAAAAACAATATTGTCTTATTGATCGTAAAATGACCTTCTATATGACATAAATATCTGTAAAATCTGTTCAGGAGTTTTTAACTTATAATGATTTTTAGAAAAGCCATAACTGCAATTTTCAATGACTATATCTCGAAAGCTAGATCCAAATGATACTTTTTTTATATTCTTTCTTAAAATTAAAAGCCACTCAAGAAAAAATAGCCTTAAAAAATGGCGGCTTAGTTCAAATTCCACTTTGAAATAGGGTCCGTAGGAATTGAAGACACAAATGTTAGATTAATTTTTAAATTTTTTTATTCTATTTCGAACCGTTTGAGGGGCGCCCCCAATTTTTTTCCTAAGAACCACCCTAATATATGTATTATTTATATTATTGTGTATAATATACGGATTACGACAAACAAAAACTTTTCCATTTCTTCATTGATTTTCTTAGATAGTATCTTAAATTATTCATAAGTATATAAACTAAGATATTAAGGAACAAAATGATTTAAAATTTTTTTTTTTTCTTATATAAATTTGCAGTTGATTTTGATTTCTTTTTTCTTTTTTTTTCGAAAAAATACTATATTTTTTTTTAGCAATCAATTTATTTCGACGAAACTAACAAACCATTAAAAAAAGATGCAATCACTATTTATAGGAAACTTAACTACCTTTAATTTGATACATAAAAAGTTTAAATATAAACATTAGCTCTTGAGATTTGCAAGAAAAAAAATAATGTGAATTATGTTCTATTTTGGCTCATCGAGCTCTATCATTTGACACACATATCTTTAGTATTTTGGCTCAAAAATCGGGTGGCAACCCTTATTTAGGACAGAATTTGGCAAGGCAACTCTGTATATTCTATTTAGGTTCATCGAGCTCTATCATTTGACACACATTTCAAGCTGGAATCTTAAACCGTACAATTTTTTCTAAAAATCGGGTGGCAACCCTTGTTTAGGACAGGCTTTGGCAAAGCATTCCTATGTTTTTAATTTAATCTTATACACTTTTTATTAAAAAAAATTGGCCCAAAAACGGGTGGCACTCTAGTATAGGACAGGCTTTGGCAAGGCAACCCTAAATATTCTACTTAGGCTCATCGAGCTCTATCATTTAATCAAAAGTCAGCTTTTTTCGGCCATCGAGTCAGGTTTTGGCATGGCAACCCTAGATATTCTATTTAGGCTCCTGTAATCTTATACACTCAACTTTTCTACAGCCAGCTCTCCGCCTAGAATGTTGCTTTCCATGTGCTAAATGACTCGATGACATCATCAGCAACTTCTCTCTTAAAATTGAGGGGTTGACTTCGTTCGATTGTTGAAGCGTTGGAGTAAGTACCCACCACTTTTAAACGCCTGAGCACGTCAAAACACATTTCCTCAAACAGAGTTAGGTGCCTGATTTTACATCTTCAAGATAGTGTTCCCAACACATATCAGAATTCAATTTTTAGAAATAAATCGGGTGGTTCACAAGATAAATCGAACCTTTTAACACCTGAAGGGAATTCGTTAACGGGACGTTTAGTAAAATATAACTCAGTATAGTGTGATATCATAATGTCACCATTTTTTTCATAGAAATTTAAACTGCATACAGTCGACTCTCGATAGTTTAAAACTCAAGGAAATAGAGAAAAAGTTAAAATTACCGAGAGATTCAAAATAATAGGTGTTCAAATAACCAAGAGGAAGAAATTCAAAATAATAAGAGTTCAAATAACCAAGTGGGAGGAAAAAAAAGTTCAAATAAACATGAACTTTATTAAAATGCGTGGTTTCTATTTCACATTTTACCAATTATACTGTTCATTTTAAAAAAAAGTCAGTAATTTTTTCTTGAATGAGCGACTTCTTCTATCATTGTCCAATGAATTCTCGATAGTGATGAGAGCTGAGAAGAAATCGTCATTTTTGTCCGATCTGAGGGCATAAGTAGCAACAGATGTCCTTGCCTCGCTCAATGTGACTGGAATTGGCGGTTGTTCTTCTTCGTCAACACAAAACAAATCAGCATTGGTTAGGACACCGTGGACACTGATGTCACCGTCACCTTGGACATGAACCTCAACTGTTAACTCTTCACAGAGTCCAGCAATATTCAAAGTAATCCAGCAGAAGAGAAATAATATCTCTGCGATAAAATGTTTTGGAATTTCGAATAATGCTTTGGTTGCAATCTTGATGTCGTGCTGGATGAAAAAAAAAATCAATTTTACGTAATCTAATGGTGGCGGGTTATTATGCACTGTGCAGTTGTTCAAAAACAGTAAGATTTCGCGTTTTTTCTTTTTCATGGCAATGCCAACCGCCGTCAGTCATTCATTAAACAACTCTGTCGCCTGTCACCCTGACGCGACTTTTTTCTAATCGCACTTAAGGCAATTCCGATGACGTGATATTTGTTTTTTAAAATCATCGAAAATTTCGATGGTAAAATGTCGAACTGTTTGACGACATCTTTTTTTAATTGCCCATTCTCCATAGCTTAAATCACACTCCGTTTTTCACATATGCAAATAGACTTGTTCTTTTTTCAATATATTTTGAAACTTAAAAATTAATTAAACAAATCAATCACTAATAAAAACACACTTTAACGTTTAAAGGTAAACTCAAAACAGCAAACTCATTCATGTAAACCAGCCATGCTAACGCGGGTGACATAAAAGAGGAAATCACCGACTTCTAATTAGAACTCAATCGATATTGATGCAAACAAACGACAGGTCAGTGCATAAAATCAATAATCACCGACTTCAAATTACGCAGAGAGAGTAGAAAGCACGACTTCAAATTATAGAATGACGGCGAGTAAAATGTCATTCCTACAACTTCAAATTATAGAGCGGGCCAAATCACATACATTTTTTTCAATTTATCAAGGGACCGGGAAAAAAATTCAAATTATAGAGAGATTCAAATAAACGGGTGTCAAATTATCAAGAGTCGACTGTAATATGTAATGATTTCTCAACTGGAAACTATAAACCTGGAGCTGAGCAAAAATGAGTTTGCAAAATTTGAATGTCGAGACATGGTTAATGTTTCGTATTCTGGTGGTTGGTCAAAGTGGTCGAAAAATGATTTTCAATTATTTTCGTCAAAAAAATTCAAACAAGTTAAGGTGTTATCTTCGGCCAGGCCGAAACTCACATACCCTACACTGCACTGAAAGTACCTTTTCATCAAATGTTAAGAAGACGTTGAAGAGATTGGATAAGTCGAAAAAAATGTGAAATGTTAGAAAGATTGACAGAGGTTGAAAAATGTTGAAAAAGTCATAAATATATGCAAAATGTTGAAAAAGTTGAGAGAGGTTGAAAAACTCTAAAACAAATGAAAGAGGTTGAAAAAATTTGAAACTATTCAAAATTGATGAAAAAGTCGAAAAAAAATAAAGAAACTTATGAAGGAAGTTGAAAGAGGTGGAAAAAGTCGAACAAATACATATAGAATATATTGGCAAAAGGTAAAGGGTTGAAAAAGTCGAAAATGTGGAAAAAATCGAATAGAAATGAAAAATTTGAAATATGTCACGCCCTCTTCTCCAATTCCAACCACTTTTGGTTCAACAAATTATATTTGTGATCGATATCCTCATATTAAATTTCAGCACAATAGCTTTTATAGTTTGCGATATATGCTGCAGTTAAATTTAAAATTTAGGGCGGTGACACACCCACTGGTACAGTCCAGCCCGGTTTTGATCCAGAAATAGCTTTTCATAAGCAAACCCCTAACACCAAATTTTGGTATGATTGGTCACATATTTCGATAAATATGCCACTTACCGTATTTTATTTGTATGAGCGGTGCCACGCCCACTGGTGCTATTTCAGCCACTTTTGATTCAGATATACTCTATAGCAACTGAACCACTTTCATTAAATTTCACAGCAATTGCTGCAATAGTTCACATAAAACAGCGCTTATAAATTTTTGTTAATATAGGAGGTGCCACGCCCACTGATGCAATCGCGTCAAAATTCATTTATTTTTAAAACTTATAGTAAATGACATCTATACATACAATTTTTTGAAGATTACTCTCATAGTACACTATCTATGTATAACAATAAACGTTTTTTGCTTATATGGGAGGTGCCACGCCAACAGGTATTATTGGACTAAATTTTTGTAATAAGAGACCTTATAGCAAGTTTATCTACCTCATTAAATTTCATAACGATTACGTTGGTAGTTCTCTTAATATAACGTTTATATATAACGAGTTTTTTCAGTAAAGTGGGTGAGCTTGTATTGATGACTGCATTCAGCGGCATCATCTCCTAAATTTTTATGAAAATCGTTTGTGCCAATTTTGAGATATATGGAATCAAAAATTTTTACAGTTGAAAAGTGCCACGCCCACTTTTTGAATTCCGCCCACTCTCATCTCAATTCAAGATATATTTGATATCTATCCGTTTCCCAAATTTCATTGCAATATCTTGAACGGCTTACAAAATATGGTGGTATAAATGATAAAATTTAGGGCTGTGCCACGCTTCCGTACGACCCTTTGGAAACTTGAAACCCAGGCTAATACTAATTTGGTTCATATGTGCACCAAATCACCAAGTTTCATCAAAATCGCTGCAGGTTTTTACAAAATTGGCCTGGGTAAATATACATAGAGTGTGGGCGGTAGGCGTGTCCGTAAACCGATTTCGCACATTTTTAATAGCAAGATGCATGCAAGAAGATGTGACCTGTATGTGGAAGTTTCATTCAATTAGCTTTCTTGGTTTTCCCGTAAACCTGATTTCAACAGACGGACAGACCGACAGACAGACGGACATCGTTAAATCGACTCAAGTGGTGACGCTGATCAAGAATATATATACTTTTCCATACCTGCCACGCCCCCTCCTGAACACGACAGGATTTTACAAAAGGTTGTTGATCGGGCAAGAAAGCTAAACATCAAATTCAATGTGAACAAAATACAATTTAGAGTAGCTGAAGTAAAGTATTTGGGAAAAATAATATCCCACAGTGGTATAAGGTGTGACCCAGACAGAGTTAAAGCTGTTATGAAAATAGGTAAGCCCAAAGATAAGAACGATTTGCAAAAACTACTTGGCATGATAAACTATATAAAGGAGTATATTCCAAATTTAGCTGAAATTTCGCAGCCCCTAAGAGAGCTATTGAAGCATAATGTGGTTTATCAATGGCAATCTGTGCATGATGATTGCTTGCAGTCTATTAAGCAGTTGATTGCAAATGCTCCCACGCTGCAGTCATTTGATGAAACACAAGAAATCACAATAGAGACTGATGCGTCAAAATTTGGACTTGGTAGTTGTCTTATGCAGAATGGTAAGCCATTTGCGTTTGCATCTAGAAGTCTAACTGATACAGAAATTAACTACGCTCAAGTTGAGAAAGAACTACTAGCTGTAGTGTTTGCCTGTCGAAAGTTTCAGTATTACGTATGCGGCAGAAAACTAACTATAAAAAGTGATCACAAGCCTCTCATTGAAATTATGAAGAAATATTTTTGCAAAATTCCATCAGCAAGGCTTCAACGTTTGAAATTGAGTTTAATTAGATATGATATTAATTTAATACATATTTCTGGGAAATATCTTTATATTGCAGACTTTTTATCAAGATATTACGACAAAGGGAAGCCTAGCACAGAAATTGAAGACTTAAACGAATTTGTTCACTCAGTTAATATAACACCAAATCGTTAAGACAGCTTTAGAAAAGAGTTAGAAAATGATACGAGTTTGTATCAGTTGAGGAAGGTTTTGCTGAATGGATGGCCAAATGATAAACATTCATTAAGTGATGTGCCAGTAGGTTTGCGTGAACAAACATTATCAAAATTACATGCCTCACACCTGGGAGTGGAGAAAACTAAAAACAGAGCCCGAGGGTTAGTGTATTGGTCAAAGATTGACGAAGTAATTGAAAATATGATTGCCAAGTGCCCAGTTTGTCAAAAATACCGTTCCTCTAATACAAAAGAACCACTGCAGCCACATGCTATTCCAAAGCTACCTTACAATAAGCTTGACATACCCATTATTTGCTAGTATGCATCAAAGACCATTTTTGATTGTTGCTGATTATTATTCACGATACTTAGATATAATCCCAATGAGCTCAAAAACAGCAAAAGAGTGTATAAGCAAACTTAAAATTTGCTTTTCCAATCATGGAATACCAGTTGAAGTTGTTTGTGACAACATGCCATTCAATTCATGAGCATTTAAAGCTTTTTGCAGAAAAACTGGTATTCAACTTACAACAACAAGTCCTGGCTATGCCCAATCAAATGGTTTTGCCGAAAGATATGTAGGAATAGCGAAAAACCTTATTAAAAAATCGAGTGAAACCCAAGAAGAGTTGTGGCTGGCTTTATTGGAATACAGAAATTCACCTTTGAAGGAAGTGAATGCGTCGCCAGTGGAGCTTCTAATGAGTAGAAAAACCAGAACGCTAGTACCAACACGAAGCAGTTTATTCAATCCTAGAGTGATTCCGAATATAAATAAGAACATCGAAGCAAGGAATAAATATTATAAGAGGTATTATGATCGCAGTACGTCCTGTAAGCAGACGTAAACGAATTTAAGACCCTGCACGGTTAGAAATTTTGGAATAAATTTTAATTCAATACTGTCTAGATATTAAAATTCATTTTTAATACAAATTTGTATTGAAATTTAATACTCCTTTTTATTAAAATTTAAAAAAAAAATATGTCGTATCCACTGGGATTCGAACCAGGTTCCCTTTCAATACAAGGATTGCATGAACATTTTAACGACATCAGCCGTAGTATTATACTTATTTACGTTTGCTAAATACTAAATACCTGCGATAGCATCAAACGTTATAAATATCGTTTTAATGTTTGAACTGTATTAGAATTTATTACAAAATGTATTACAAAATTTTGTAATATATTCAAAAGTATTAAATTTAATCAAAATTGTATTAAAAATCTTTGTAATACTTCGCTTGTATTAAAATTTATTCCAAGATTTCTAACCGTGTAGCTTTACTTACTTCTATAATATCTAATCTTTACGTTTTACATTACTATCTTGTATTTTAAGTTTTGAAGTTCTGTTATTTTATGAATTAATCTCTTCAATCTCTTCTATAATATCTAATCTTTACGTTTTACATTACTATCTTGTATTTTAAGCTTTGAAGTTCTGTTATTTTGTGAATTAATCTCTTTAATAGTTTGTAGGCTTTAAGAGAGAGATGCTATATATATATGGCAACTTTGTATGTAAGTAACAAATATAGCATCTCTCATAATATGAAGTACAATAAAGAAGACACTTGGAATCTGACAGTGAGAACAAAAACAGACTTCATTGCATGTAATTGAACTTTAATATAATTTACGATAAAAATCGTTTTTCCTTCTGATTTGATGTCATTTCCCTAAATACCTCTTTCACAGTGGCATTTTAAAATAACTCCAAGCATTGTGAGAAAATTTGGTATAGCATTGGAGGTACCAGGCTCACTTGTCAAAGTCTACTAACTTTGTATAGCTAGTGCTAGATCCAACCATTCCAAGTATACTGTGGAGTTTGATTGCAGTACTTTACATATGTAACAATGCGTAAATTAATTCGAGTTGTTTCTGTTACAGGAGTGGCCTCGGTCTCTTCTCAAAATTGTTCCGATATATTTTTATTGCAAATTCAAAAAATTGTTAGTATGTATTTGTGTGATATTTGGTTAGATTTTCTAAAATAACTGCCACAGAACAGATTTTTTTAATTTCAAGCGTAAAAGCTAACCCCGATCTTGTCTTTTTCAATCTCACAATGAAGTAGTAACCCGTGCACCCCTGCAGAGACAGCCAGGTGGAGATAACTACATCATTTCGGAGGTAATGCTGATAAAGAATATTGATACTTTTCTTTGCCTGGTAAACTCACTTCTATGCGTTACAAACGGAAGGAAAAAGTTAATAAGTATATTCTCTGTGTATGGTTTGAAATTTAAGTTGCTCTTAATATAAAACGAGCACCTTCTTTGCTTACAATTTGCACTTGATTGTTTTGTATGTAAATAAGTCTAAAATTCATACAATGCACATCACCCATGTTGCCACAATTTAATTTCATCTGCTATTATTTATTTATTGAACAAAAACCGAAACCAAAACCAAAAACCTCAACAAAACAAAAACGATGACAATATATTAGCAAAAACAACAAACAGATTGAATGTAACATATACTTACTTACATGCACATAAAAATATTTCCTGTAGATAGCAGTGCCTCTACATACTTGTAATTTATCGGAAAAGTCAATATTTAAGAGAAATTTCTTAACTAATGATTGCTTATGTCATCAATTCGGAGAACTAAATCAAAACACTAAAGTAATAAATTATGCAAAAATATAAGTAATATACGTACTAACATGATAATACACCTACATATATGTGTACATATACATAAACAAATAAGCCTAAGGACAAAAGTTACAAGTAATTTGTGATGAAGACAAGCAAGAGCAAAAATATGCAGTCATTTGTTATGTATAAATTTAATAAGATTCATATGTAAATAAGTCTAGCTACCATATCTGACGGCGTTAGATGCTTTGTCGAACTTAAAGAAAAAATATGTTGTTGCCCAAAACAAATAATATTTGAATAATACACAGAGAGTTAAATTTTAAAGATTCAAGTTCCAAGTCTTTGCAGTCGAAGAGTTAAAC
This sequence comes from Tricholauxania praeusta, assembly GCA_949775025.1. Lineage (NCBI taxonomy): Eukaryota > Metazoa > Arthropoda > Insecta > Diptera > Lauxaniidae > Tricholauxania > Tricholauxania praeusta. The sequence continues at coordinate 67,283,197 of OX459029.1, read as the reverse complement.
TTTTAAGTACAATTTTAGACAAACTTTTTAAACACTCTAGGCAAAAATCTTTAAACGTGTATTTCACGTGTGAGTTATAGCAATATATCTAAGTTATTTATAGCGCACTCTGCAGGTGAAATTCTGAACTTATTTGAATGCAATGCTATGGATAATAGTAAACCTATGTTTCTCATTATCAAATCACTTTATAAAAACCAGAGATAAGTGGCTAAAGAGTAATTATTTTCCCAGCAGTCCAAGCTAATTTTCGAAATATTAATATTGCTCAGTGTTTGAAATATTGCAAAGATAATGACACCACTGGTTAAGTAGATCAATAGTAACATACTTATAAGCAGGGTTTTATTCGACAAGTCGCTATCTACAAATAAGTCATTCTCTTATAAACCGCATACCAATTTCAACTTGAAATTTAAGATTCTTTCGAAAGTTTACTTAAAACTTAAATATATAAATTTAACCAACACGTTATGTTTATCATGATTTTGCTGAAAATTTATTTTTCCAAATATCCATAGGGTGTTTATTTTGAAAACTTTGCAGATTTGTCTTAATTTTTTTTTTTTAGCTATGTTGGGACTCAAAAATAATCGTCACAAAATTTGAGCTTCCCAGATCTGTCCTAGAATGGTGCGCACAGAGTTTGTGTCCAATTTCGTTGTAATTTTACGAATAGACTGACTTACTAAAACGTAGAAAAAATCTGCCTAAGATAGGTACTTAGGATGTTTAGCAGGTGCCACACTATATCCTTTAACTTTAATATTGAAACTAGCAACGTTTCGAGCAGACCTACATACATAACATCCAGAAAGTTCGACCTATATAAACTAAGGGACATCTGTGTTTGGAAAAACTTCATCAACGAAGTAGAAAGACTCTGCGACACTTAGCTCAGAGCTCAATCGAATCTAAAAGGTAAAACATCAATCCGTCATTTATAACAGCTAGTTAGTCTATACCTACCTGGCTTTACCCCACTGAACAGATATCCCTATATAAGCGATGCTAACAAGAGACCAGATGCAAGACGCAGCACAAAAATGCAACTCCCTTAATAAGGAAGTAAAAGTCTCCTGAAAAAAGGATAAACAAGAAATCTTATCGACCGCACAGCCATAGCTTAACAATCCGCAAAATTCAGAGACCATCGAACGTTTTACGAAATAACACTCAAGATGGCGGTCAGGGGAAATTGCCCCACAAATAACAAAAACGAGTGCCCATTAACAACTACAGTCGACCGGCGAATCTGTTAGAAAAAATATATTTCGAAGACCATCAACCGTCCACCTCCACTCTTAAGCGCTCCCCATATACCTCTCCCTGAGATAAGTCCACAGCGACTGTCCTCGTGCCCGGCTTCAATAACGAGATAACAAAGGCCGTAAAATCTCTTTAAAATATTAGTGCATAATATGAATCTGTTGAGTCCGTTTCATCGTGCACGTTGGAAAAGTTTTTTGAAGGCCCTCTGTTCTGTAAGGAGATAAAGGACACAAGAAACAAACATTTTTTTTTTGTGTCCATAAAAGACATTTAGATAAAACACATAACTATAATTTTTTCTATTTAAAAGCTAATTAAGTTTCTTCAATCATCACAAGCACATAAAATATTTTATAGAATACATTTGCAATTTATTTATAAAATAATTCAATGAAACATTTAATACAATGAGTAGAATTTTAATTTTCGATTCAAGCAGATTTACTCTGCTTCAATACAAATCATTACAATTGTTCATTGAAACAATGAAAACTTTTTATACTACTGCCAACAACTCAAGACATGGTAGAAGTTGAAAATTGAATTGTTTTTCCACTTACAACAAACACAACTACAACAACACATAGAGACGCACAAACAGAAACAACAATGGCTGAAAAACAAACGGGAATTAAATGAAGTTAAGTTTGCGATTAAATGCTTGTAAACTATGCAACTGGATGAGATTCGTAGGCAATTAAAATTATAATTGGTAGCAGTAAAGAGGAAATGTGGCTTGGGCGTAGGCTGCAATAGAGCGTGTATTGTTAACTGGTAGAAGTACACTTTTTCAAAGGCTTTTGAGTTGGAACCTTACTATGTAGACGTACATAACAGACGGTAGAAATGAAGTAAATTGTGGTAAATAATGCTTATTATATTCATGATTTCATAAGAGCATAACTTTTGCTAAATTATTATTAGTTTAATCGAATAAAATTCTTAATTAAATTACAACAAAAGTTATTAAGTTTATTTGTTGTGGAATTGTTTGTGGCTGATGATGATGACGTACGAAAAAAAGTGGGCAGAAGGTTAGTAAACAATCAAATTTTGTAACCTCGAATTGGCAGGAGAGTGGTAGATGGCACATTTTATTAGTGAACTAATTGTTCATTGATGTGGCCCACTGACTGTATTATGTGATTGTTGTAATACTCCACAATCATGCTCCGAGTACGACGCCAAGTCCCCGAGCACTTCAAAGCACAACAACAAGTTAATTTTGCATCAACGAAGTTTTATTTATGGCAACATTGTTTTACTGCGGTTTTTGATTATGAGCACAGGCAAATTTCCCTCTTGTGAAAAGGTAAATAAAAATAACTAAAGCAGCAACACCAACTGCAGCAAGTTGTTACTCAAACAATATTTAACTTTCGACAAATTCAACAAAAATTGCTAATAGAATTGGAAATAAAATAAAACAAAAATCATGCATAAAAGTGAAAGTTAACCAATGAAAGTCAAACAAACAAAAACTTCCTACCACAAATGCACGCATGATGACTGCACGTGCTCTATACGCCTAAAAGTATACCACCACGCACGGCCATGGTTATTTGTATGTGTGTATAGTAGAGCATGTTCAAATAATTCAACTAATTTATCAAATATGTTTTATGGTTTTCTGTTTTATTACCATAAGCAAAATAATAAGGAATAAAGCGGTATAGAGATGATAAAGGAAATGGCTTGGAAGCGAGCGCAGATAGCGCTTGTTTGAGAATTTGAGTGCGTAAAAAAGTTTAAATACCCACAAAAGTTCAGTAATTAAATTTTTGTTGGATGTTTACTTAATTAAGCAGAAAAAACTTTTATGTGCAGACATGTAAAAAAAAAACTTTTTATTGTAACATTTAAAAATGTTGTTTCAATTAAGCTTGTAATTCGTGAAAGAGGTATTTTTTTAGGTAAGAACGAAAGGTAATTGTTGCCAGGGATTTTTTAATATTTATATTTGTTTGATTCACCTGAAGTGTAAAAAGTTTATTCATATTTTGTCGACTGTGTTGTTATCAGCCATGGTAAAAAATTAATCTATGAAATAGAGTAGGTAATAACAGTGCGTCAAAAATTATCATTTACATCGTCTCTGTACTAAGGGCCAATGTTGCCAAATTTTTTTTTAGGGAAAATTGCAAATTCTGAAAAAAAAAACTGTAAAAAACTGCTACCTCCGAAATAAACCAGATTTTTTGGAAAATATAAAATTTTAGAGGTTATTAAAAGTTGATGACCTTTGTTTTTAGTCATTATTTCATAAAAAAAACTGCGATTTGCAAAATAAAACTGCTAGCGTGTCTAAAAAACTTGATTTTGCAGTTAAAACTGCTACAATGACAACGTTGGCTAAGGGTCTCAACAAAAATCATCCATCATGCACGATCTTTATCGAGTACCTTCCAGTGCCTCCAACATTTTCCTAATCCTCATATTTTTAATTCTAGTGATCGTTACCACGAATATTAAGGACTGCCATGTTTTCTGTTGTCCTGAGGTTTCACTCTAATTCAATTTGATAAATTTCATTTGGTGATTTTCGCACCAAAACAGATCATGTCGGTATTTAATAAGAAAATGTAGGTGAACGTATAAATTAAATATTAAGGCATTGGTCATTAACCACTTATCATAGTCATACAGTAGAACTAACTTGACATTTGACTTAGAGATTTTCAGTGTCGTCGTCGTCGACTGAAGTATACATTTTCAGACATTTCCAAAGTGAGCGAATGTTGTTTTCCTATCAAAAACAAAATTGCTTATAGCAGAAAGCCTTTGCAGGCTCCCGAGATGAAATCGTAGTTTATGATCTCGTGTGTTGTACTTTGTTGGTTCAATGCATCCTATTTGAAAAAAAAAAATATATTTATATTCTACACTGAGAAAAAAGTACGTTTCCTTCCTAATAGCTGTAGTAGCTAAACTCTATTATTATTATTATTAATTTTTAAAATATTTAAATATCAACAAATAAACTACTATCAAGATGTGAAATTTTAAGCTTTTAATTATATTTCAAAGAGTTGCAATTCAGTTTAAATTGAATTGAAAATGCAACTTATTCTTTTGACAATTAGGCACAAGAATCAAAGCTTAGAATTGAAAAGTTTTTATTTTATCATGTGAAATCATTATTCAAGAAAGACTTTAATTCCATGGAAAAAGGAAGTGTAATATAAAACTTAGTTGTTCAATTAATTGAAAAAAAAGACTATCCTAGTAGCATCAGGGTTATGAAGACAAAAATTTAGCTTACAAAACAGTGATGTTTATCAAATAGCTTTGTATCGTAACTAATAAGCTACTTTACCTTTTTAGCGAAATTATGTTTTATAATATCTTACTAGAACAAATATAAAATCGTGATAATGAGAGATGTAAAAATGTCTTTAATATGCTTTTTTAAAGCTCATAACAGGCTAATTATAAAAGTGTCTCGTGTGCCTCTTTCTATTGTACATAATAAAATGATTATGGAAATAAAACTAAATGTAATAAAGTTCTATAATATGCATAAAGTCTCTCATATTTTTTATGTCTCTGCAAGGTTAGGTTTCTGATAGACATGGAAGTCTTTTTTAAGTGCTTGTATGGTGCCTTTTAATCATCTCCGAGTCTCATATAAGATAACAAAGAGGAGAAAATGTCTCATATAAGCCCCTATAAAATTTATATATATAATACGTCGTCTTTCTACATGTCTTTAAAAGGCTTGTAAAAGAAGCTAGAAAATCTTTTTTTTTTAAAAAAAAAAGAAAAAACTTCACCATCTGATGTGAAAAATTTAAATTAATTTTGAACATTACGGAAGACGCCCGTACTGAAACACGTTAGTATTAAAAAATTTCTGCAGCCATAGTACGCTAAGCGGGACATTTTTTAAATTGGTTTTAATATCATTTAATTTAGTTCACTTCAATTCAATCATATTTCATTTCAATACAACATTTAATTCAGTTCAATTCAACTCAGTTTTATTTAATTCAACTAAATTCAATTCAATTCGGTTCGATTCAATTCAATTTAATTAGAATCGGTGCAATGCAACTCTATTGTGTTCAGTTCAATTCAATTTTGTTTAGTTTAAATCAATTAAGTTTTGTTTCCTTTTAATATTAAGTAGGTTGCTGGGATAGGTTATAATGTGTTTCTATAGCCCTTTGACATATATTAATACAAAACTAGATTAGTTTTCAATAAAAATTTGATAATAGCACACGCAGATGACTCTATCTCCCTCTTTCTCTCTGTCATATCAAATGATGTTAAGTCATTTGCTAATTAAAATTTAATCAAATAGTAGACGAAATATGCAAATGAAATTAAGTTTATTACAACTTGGCTACTAATTTAATTCTACATAGCATACAACTACTAATTAAGCACAACGTTAGCAATTATCCTGTGAGTCCTGCGAACTTTGTACGAGACCCAATTTAATCAGACTTAAGTAAAGGCTTTGCATATCTACATGCACATATATACACGATAAAACAAACACATTTGCATTGTTAACAATTTATGAAAGCAACTAAACGCCGGTTGAAAGTGTGTAATTTGTCTTGTACAATACATACTTAAAAGTACACAAATACAAAAAACACACACTTTTACAATTAAACACTTTGGCTGACGCCCATGAAATTGTTAGCGTTGATATTCGACGCTTCTAAGCAAATTAGTGAAATTAATTTCATTTTCACTGAACGTGCATTTTGTTTTTGTTGCGTGGTTCACACACGTGAACTCCTACATTCACAGGCCTATCTAAAACAAAGTTTAATATGACACATACAATCATTAAACTAAATTACAAATTTGATTGTATAGTACCTACTATATTGAATAATAAGCAATTTGTCATATTTGACAGTTGAGTTCTAGAGAATTGTTAAGCATATCACACACATGATTATATTAAAAAAAGTCGAGAGTATAATGCGAAGAAAAGTAACATACGCAGGAGCTATGCTCTTCACATGATATTCATAAACTTTTGTATTGATAACGATATCCTTACGTTGTAGTAAATATTTGTTACTGAACAAAATTCTTTTGTAACTTTGAAGTTAAGTTTTTGCGGTGACTTACATACCAAATTCTATATTTTTTCAAAGGTCTTTATAATACATCTTTCGGTCTCTTTGAAAGAACTCTGCACATGGCATTAGTCTGGAAACATACTCTTTTTGAAGCCTTTGTAAGGTGTCTTACAAAGACCTCAGTCTACATGTAAGATCATCAATAAGCCCAATGCGACGAGACAAATACAGCAGTATGTCATCGGCATAAGCATGCATCGTGACATTGCTGCAAGTCGAGAAAACATAATTTATAAACATACTGAACAGAAGAAGTCCAAGGACAGAGCCCTGGGGAACTCCACCATGACAGTACCTGTAGTCGGAAAGCACTTCATCTACTTTAACGCTTTGCACTCTATCCTGTAGGTAACTTTTCATTAGTTGTACTGAGCTATCACAAAAACAAAAGAAATATTTTAATTTATCGCATAACTTGAAGTAGCTTACACTATCAAATGCCTTAGATAGATCTAAGAGACAAAGCAAGGTCATTTGATTAAGATCAAAAGCAATGCGAACATCATCAGAAATTTTTAGCATGGCAGTTGTGGAACTATGTATGTCCAGCACGAAAACCCGATGGCAAAGGGGATATCAGTTAATTTTTATGCAGATGTTCAATTACTTGTTCACATAAAAGTAGTGTTGGGAACTATCGAGTGATTTCAACAATCGATAGTTAGTAACTGAATGATTTTGACTAGCGAATGATTTTTTTCACTCGTTCGTTCACTCATTTAATTTTAATTCAGTGTCGGTTACCATCAATTTGGTTTACTGAATGTCAGCAAGCAATTGATTACATTCAAGTTGGATGTATTTCCCGTAAACTTGAAATCTTTTTTACATACATTGCAACGAACTGTACTTCCACTTCTTACAAAGAACTCCCAAGCAGTTGATCGCTATAATCCTGGCCGCATGACTACAGGTGCGCTATAAAAGTTTTCCTTAAATAAACTAGCTTTCTAAATGAAAGACTTAATTACCAATGAATTTTATCAATGTTAAAAAAAGTAAATTATTATATTTTGTTAATTATCAGTAACAATAACATATATTATGTTAATTTAAAAGCTTTTTGCAATATGCCGCCGGCAATTCGTAAGAATTCCTTATTTCGATATAAATTCAGTCACTGAGTGATTTGAAGTAAGTAATTTTTGTATTTCACACAAAGGACTATGTATTCGATAGTTGCGCTGTAATTGGATTTTTCTGTGAGAGATTTAGTTAGTGAGTGAAACTATCAATGAGTGAATTGTGAACAGCTATCGACTGAATGAAAACAAATAGACTATCGAATTATCTATAGTTTTTATTCGATAGTTCCCATCACTACATAATCCCTCGATCGAGCAGTTGTCTTAACCAAGGGTTCCCTCAACTGCGAGTCTACTGTAGTTTACTTTAGATAGCGTGATTAAGAAACTTGACTTGATAATAGTCAAAATTCTTCTATTCTTTTAAATAATTACTACGAGTAAAGCATTTTAATTTTCACGATAAAATAATAATATTTTTTTTTAAATTTAATGTTTATTTCATTTGCTTTTATAATTTTTAAAAAGTTTTTGTTGAAATCTTTGTTCAATAATATTTGTATGAAAATAACTCGAGACACATTTTAAAATAGGTACAGTAGATCAAAGCCAAACTTGCACATCAAAAAATATTATTTTTCAATTACTCAAAAACAGCTACGCAAAAATAATTTAAAATACTTGGATTATGTTTTAAAAGAGTTTATTTAATCCTTCAGTTTTAAAAAAAAGCGAAACTTAAAATTTGCCATTGTTTTTAAAAAAAAATAAAAAGTAACAAAAATATTCAGTGCAGTGATGTCATATGGATTTTGTTATGGAAATGTACTGAAACGATACTTCAAATGTTCTTTATAGAAAACTAATGTACTTTTTTGGAATTTTTTTTTTGCCAAATTTTAGTAAAACGTGTAAAAATTTTGACATTTCACTAACAAAAAAATAAAAAAATGATCACACTTCTGATTAAATACTGAACTGTGTAATTTCTATATTTTACTTAAAAAGAAACCAAAGGTCATTACTTTTGGGTATGCAAACATGAGCAGTACCTCATTCCTTAACATAATTACAAAAAAAAAAAAAAAAAAATACGAAAAACAGACCTTCTACATTAATTCAACTCTTATTTATTCATTCTTTGCGTTTACCTAATATATATGTAACATAAATATGTTCTGCTTAAATCCAACAATATTTCGTCAGTATCAGAAGGAACTTCATTCTTACAATGAGTCTTCATCCGCAATATATACTACATTATTAGCAACATGTTCAAATTTAAATAGCCCAGTTCAACAACATCAATGTCCGATAATGTGAACTCTAGAAATGATCGCTTGACACACATGTTGGATAGATTTCAAAAATTTTTGATTTTGCTGCTGGCTTGAGCAACCGTACAACTTATGTGAACGCCAGCTGTCAAGCCTAGTGCAAATTTTTCATTTCAAATAAAATTTCATGGAGTGAACTTCAATGTTGTTCGTTAATAATAATCAGTTTTTGCATGATTTTTTTGAACATGTACAAAAACCGAAATGCAAAAAATAAGGCAGTGCTTTTAGAAAAATTGAAAAGAAATCGGAGCCAAATGCTACGGTTGAAGTGCTAAAAAAAGATTAACTCCTTTCGATTTTGTTACAATTACATACAATATTTTCTCTTCAGAGGTTAGTGCAGAGCTAAAATTTAGTGATGTGTAGCCTCAACATTTTTCTGCAAATGATGTGTGACAGCATGTGTGATAATGTGACCGCAAGACGATATTTACAGTTATTAATTTTGTCAAGCCATGTTGGACAGAATGTGTTATAATGTAAATACTATTTATAAAAATACTTTGAATTTTCTTAATAATTTTTATTTAATAATTTTCTAAGAATTGGAAAATAATTCTTTTGATGTGCGAGTTTGGCTTTGAGCTACTATAAGTGTTTATGTGTGTCATTTATTATATATAACGACATTATCATTGACATGTTCAACAAACTTTCACTGGGGCACATCCTGCTAGTTGCCCCTAATCTATTGATAAAAAAAAAACTTTCAATGATTTTTCTAAACTTATGGCCCCTAGCGATCTCTTTTCACTGGAGTCATTGAATAAAAGAGTTCAAATATATAGAAATATATTTTATCACAGTACATAGGTATTTTGAGATACAAGTTGAGTAGAAAGTTCCAAAAAACCTTAATGGCTTGATGAATACTCTGTGAATTCAGTAAAAATTTTTATGTAAACTATAATTTTTAACGAACTTTTTTCCACGGAAAGCTTAAGGCAAAAATAAAACATAGCATAAAATTCAAGTTTAAGCAACAGTTGGTCAAAAATCAAGTAAAGTTTACATATTGTATATCAGTCTAGGAACATCATGTTAGAATCAAAGTGTAGAAATAATTACGGATAAAGTTTCTTTGGTATGAAACATGTCCATGTCCTTTGGAGCATCACTTTCATACCACCTCTGAACATAATTTAATAGGTGTTTTCTATTGCTTAAGCATTTATCAGGTGACCAACGTTATAAATTAGAAAGGGAACCAAAAGAAGCCATTTCGGATGGTAGGGTGCATTTAATTTTGAAGTTGACATTTAGTACTCAGTAGCTAATGTATAAATATATCACTGCAACAAATTGTGTGTCTATTTTTTTTTATATACTTCTCTCATAAATTTAAGACTGCCAATACGTTTACATATTAAAGAACAATTTGTCTACACAAGGCCTATTATGAAAGATATTCTTCAATTTAAGTGGTAAACAAAATGCAAAAAGGATATATGAAAATATAACTCAATCGCAGTGCAAACTCGCCAAGGCGCCGCAGCCATCAACGGTAAATCAATCATTTTAAGAGAGTGAACTTAGAAACGAACATACGGGCCGCAGACTAGGGAAGCAACAGCGACTAAAAAAATATTTCAAATATCCAAGTAGCACTAAATATGCATGCGATTGTGTGTATCTGTGTCGGTTGAATGACTACCTAAAAAACTTCCCAGCGAACATTTGAATAGCTGAAGAGTCGTATCTAAATCATAGAGCTGATAATTCTGCTGGCGGGCGAGGTTATGTTATAACGACAAGTGATAGATAGTTTCGAATCTGAATCATGAGGAAGAGTTGCAAAATATTATTGTAGAAAACGAAATAAAAAAGTTTATTACGTCATCTTACTTTGGATTTAAGTTTTATCCACGAAAGCTGTTTGAACTTTTATCATAATTAAAAATTATTATACTTTACATAATTTAAAATAAAGGCAACATGGCCATCGTTTTTCGTCTCAAACCATTTACATGATCTAATACGTGAAACTATAGGGTGTGAAGTATTATTCTTCTAAAAATTCTACTCAAGCAGCTTCCTTAATTTTTATAATTTCATTCCCCATGACTAAGTTCTTGATCCGCGACTGCATTACAAAATAAATAATATAAATACAAATTGCAAATATAACGAGGTATTCCTCTAAACGCGAAAATGCCTCAATAACTGTGTTAATTGTCTAACCTATACTAAGAGCATTTTTGAGCCTCGAAAAAAATTTGTATGGAGAAAAGTTTACGCAAGCCTCGAAAGCTTTCGAGGCATTTTTGATGAGAAGCAGCCACGAAAAGTTGGTATGTGAATCAGTGTTGCGGTTTTTCGAATCATTTTGCAGCCAATTTGAAATTTAACCCTTAGGGCATTTCAATATATTAAAAGCGAGACTCTAAGAATGTTTTATTCTTATTTGTGTTTTTTGTTATTTATGTATTTAATTCTACCTAGTTTAATACACATTCTCTTTTTGGTATTATACATTTTTTTTTCATGGCTGCGGCAACACTGATCAAATTGTCAAATTACCATTCGTTTGAAAACAAACTCGAAAGCTTTCAAGTCTTACATGCTTTTTGCGTTTAGAGGAATTCCCTTAACATCAACTCATAACGTTCTGAAACACATGGAACTTACGAATTGCAGAAAAAAATATACAATAAAATGATAAATTTTTATATAATTTTTCTGGAAAAATCAACAATCTTCCATATAGTGACTGGGTTTCTTACAAAAAACTTCTTCAGCATGTTTACGTATGTATGCATGGATGCTTGTGTATTTGTGCGAATGATCCTTTTCAAAAATCCACAAACACTCTGCTGTTGCAGTCAAAAAGTCCTTGAATTTTGAAGATTTAAGTCCAAAAAGGATACTATAATGAGTTTATGTGTGTTATCTACGAGTGTATGTAAATATTTGCACAAAACAAACAAGTCTCTTTTATGATGCTCGCAAGGGCATCCTTACAAGACAAGAAAAAAAGGAATAACAAGAAGACTCTTTTTATTGATTGATTTAAGAAAATATAATAGTGAAATTTCATTAAAAAAAGTAAATGTACGCAATATAAAATTAACTTCGAGGAGGTATAATTGTTAACACACAAAACAACAAGCATACGAGCAACTGTGTATGTATGTATGTATAAGTTTTTCATAAGCTAGATTAAATGCCAAAAATGCCAAAATACAACGCGAAAACAAATTTAAATGCATATATAATTAAGAGAAATAAATTTTTCAAAGAACACTTTAACTCATTTGTAAAATATTTCAAATGTTTCAATATTATTTCTCATCATTAAGAGTGCTTTTCAAATTTTTCTGTCTACATTTATAAAATTAAGATATATAACTATATAAATCTCTGAATAGAATTTCAAGTATACATATGTTAACTTCTTCCAGAGCTTTTCGACGCACAACTGCTATAGAAACTATAGAAGTCTTTCATATTTCTTATAATGAAATGAGGTATTTTATTATAAAAATTGCTCTCGCATATGGCTCTTTTCCTTTCCAGATTCTAACAACGTGTGAGCGCCTCAACATTCAAGTAAGTAATAGCTTTGCATACAATTTTTCCTCGAACCATTTAATTTTAATAAAAATAAAAGCTAAAAACTATAATAAGTAAAAAAAAGTTGTATGCAATCACGTCGTCTGCACTTGCGTTGAGTTGTGCTGCACGGAGCAGCAGAATTAATTCAAATTCAAGCGATTTTACAATGAAACAGAATTACAAAAAAAAAATTGTTCATGAAAGTTTTGCCAAACTAACTAACTTACTAACGAACGACACAACTGCACACATACAGAGACACAAACACATTGGCACTAGTACAAAGTGAAAGCGAACAAAACACGCACAAACACAGTCAAACTAATTAGAAAATTTCTGTTTAACTTTTTCGACGAATGCTTTGCATTTTTGAATTTTTTCCATATCCAATTTCTTTCAGAGCAAGAATATGCAGGATGGCGATAATTTTTCTTTAAGGATTTTTTCGAAATTGCACTAAATAAATTATATTTTATTGGATTTTCAAGTAACAGAAAAAAAATATATACATATATTCGTATGTAAATATGTTATAATGCAATTGAGAGATTTGGTTTATGCGTCGTTTGATGAACATCTATTTACATATCACAAACAATCTTATATTTTTATTTCCATATTAATATTGCTTTGTCCACATTTACTTCAGCTTACATCATCTGTTTTATATCTTTTTGTACAGTCCTTATGAAATTGTACTGATTTTCTGACAAAGGATTTACATTCTGCTTGGAACATACTTTTATGATGCTTTCATTGGTGTCCCTGAGAAATTGGCACTTCATTTTTTTAGTAAGTAGGTTTTCAGTTACATCTTGGAATTCTTCAAGATCATCTTTATATATTGGCACGATTTAATGCTTAAAAAAAGAACCATTTTGTATATACATATATCTATATACAGGCAAACAGCAAACGCTTTAATTAGTTATTGTTGTTGCGCTTTTGGTTATAAAAAAAATTTGAAGTAAGTTACAACAATAAATATGTGTGTGTGTTTTGAATAAAATGCTTCTTTATTAATGGGACGTCCATAAATTACGTGAGGGGTTTTATTGAAAATTCGGACCCTAACTCTCCTTGGTGAGTTCTGGCAGGACTCCCCCCCTCCTTCCGTGAGACTTTTCTTATAAGTTTTAGATGTAATCTGCTATAATAATGTATACTCTCTGCTCTTAAAAGTCGACGTGAGATTTTCTTCTGGCTTATTTTGCAATATTTTTTAGTAAAATTATCACAGAATACTGGTGTTTTACCGAGGCCGAGGCGAGGTTCTAGTTGATCTCGGTCTCGCCTCGTTTTATAAATTTAAGTCTCGCCTCGCCTCGGCCTCGGACGAGATCTTGCCATCACATGCCTCGCTTCGCCTCGTTCTCGGCCGAGGCACCTCGGTAAAAAAGCGAGGTTTTTATTAAAATAAATAAAAAATTGTACAAGTATCCGGGCTGATAGGCTGATCCAGCCTCAAGAAACAAAATAAAATATCTGTTTTTATTTTTGGTGAATTGGATGAGATATGATGAATTTAATTCTTTTCTTATATGGGAAGGAGAGGCATTGCCTATTTTTCCAAACCAAACTAAGCTATGAACCTTTTACAAACTATAAGAAAGATATGTACCAAATCTTATTTATCTACGTCAAATAGATATTGCGATATGAAAAAGTTAATTTTTTTTTATATTGAAGATATGGTACTGCCCATTTTATTAATTGAATCTTAGTTATGCCACTATTTTTTATAAATATACCAAGTTTTATTAATCTGCATCAAGTAGTTGATAATATATGATGAATTCTGTTTTTCTCTTATGCGGGGGTGGCATCACCTATTTATCGTAAACTATGTTACGGAGCATCCCAAATCATAAGAAATCATATATATGTCAAATCGTTTGTCGGTCGGTTGAACGGTTTAGGAGTCCAGTTTGATCTTTATTTATATACAGGGTGTTTTTTTTAGAGGTTTGTTTTTCGAATAGAGATAAAACTGGCATTTTATGGTCAAATCTGGCAACTCTAATGTCATTTATGTTCAGTTTGGTTTGCCATTTCATCATCAACAGGTTGACAAAAGAACAACGCTTGCAAATCGTGCAAATTTATTTCGAAAATAATGGTTCAGTTCGCGAAGTTTACCGCAAGCTCCGTCCATTTTATGGTCGACATAATCGTCCATCAGAGCAATTAATTCGGTTAACCATGGGTCGTTTTCGCACTACGATTACTCTATGTGATAATACGCATCCGCAGAGACGTCGAACAGTGCGCACCGAAGAAACAATTGCCGCTGTAGAGCAAAATGTTGAAGAGGACCCGAATGAATCGATTCGCCACCGCGCACAGCAATTGGAGCTTTGTCCATCAACTTTATGGAAGATTTTGGCTTGCGACCTTACAAGATTCAGCTTGTGCAAGAATTAAAGCCGCGAGACCATGCAATGCGTCGTGATTTTGGTGTATGGGCCGAAAATGAGATTGATCTCGATGCTGATTTTCATCGCAAAATTTTGTTCAGTGATGAGGCTCATTATTGGTTGAATGGCTACGTCAACAAGCAAAATTGCCGCATTTGGAGTGAAGAGAATCCACATGAGACCCTTGAGACGCCATTACATCTACAAAAACTGACTGTTTGGTGTGCCCTATGGGCTGGTGGAGTCATTGGGCCATACTTCTTTCGAAATAATGCTGGAGAGTCAGTTACCGTTAATGGAGACTGGTATAGAGCCATGATAACCGACTATTTTGTTCCCGAATTGGATGGCATGAATGTGGATGAGTTGTGGTTCCAACAAGACGGCGCTACATGCCACACAGCGCACGTCACAATCAATTTATTGAAGGAAACATTCGATGAGCGCATAATTTCGCGGAATGGACCTGTCAATTGGCCACCAAGATCGTGTGATTTGACACCATTGGATTATTTTCTTTGGGGATATGTGAAGTCGCTCGTCTACGCCAACAAACCAGAAACGTTAGGGGACTTGGAAGCCAACATTCGTGGCGTTATTGCCGACATACGGCCCCATATGCTCGAAAAAGTGGTTCAAAATTGGTCCTGTAGAATTGGCTTTATTCGAGCCAGCCGCGGCGGCCACATGCCCGAAATCATATTTAAACATTAATGGCATAAAATTATCCTTCCAATAAAGCCAAATTGATGGACATTAAAACGATTTTCTTGTGTTTTATTTCAATTCGAAGCTCTATACCTCTAAAAAAAACAACCTGTACTAGCATTACCCTGTGCGTTTCGCTTCACCTTACTGTTTCTTAGAAAGACTATTAGAATAAATCAATTCCAATGCAGTGTTGTCAATTATGCAGTTTTGCTTATAGCCTTACATGCTTCCCTAATCGATCAATAGAGGTGAAGTCACTGATGCGATCTTAGCACTTCTGTGCATTAGCGCTTGGACCAAATCTGAACTCGTAAGAAGCACATGCGGGTTAAAAATAAAACAAAGTAGTTTACTCAAAATAAAATACTAAAATATTAGTTAAATGTAGATTTTAATATAAAAATTACATTCATATTTTGAATCTGCATATGGGTCTTACGAATTCAGATTTGGTCAAAACGCGCCTCGCTCTTGGTTTCGAAAACGAGGCTAGGACGAGGCGAGGCCGAGGCGAGGACGAGGCGAGGCCGAGGCGAGGACGAGGCGAGGTGCCGTGTGATCTCACCTCTTCTTTAAATAAATAAATAAATTTACTGTAACCATATCACTAAAAAACATTTTTAAGCTTATGCTCAAAATGTTGCGCTCAAACCCTACACCCTCCTTAAATGAATTTTGTTTTTTAAAAATTAAATTTGTTTTTTGTACAATATTCTAAATAATATTTAATTTGTTTCATGTAATTGCAAGTTGCACATTAGTAGTGATGTAAGTCCAATAACAAATTCAACTTGTATAGTGGTTTAAAAAACATTTATTAAAAAATGAGTAATTCTAATTACAATAAGAAACTATTATTTTTGTAGCCAAAATGATTGAACGAAGGACATCAATTGCTTCGGAACAACTCCGAATACACAAAAAAAAGTGGTGAATTTTCTTTTTAAAATTCATATTCAAAACGTAAAAAAAAACATATATGCTGTATTCAAATACGTTCTAAATAGCACTGATACTGAACCTAGTACTCATGCTGACTATACGTGCAGACATAGTTCAAAGAACTCAAAAATCTCCAACAGAAAAATTTACAAAAATTTCGGTACGGTTAATGGTTCAGTTATTTATTTAAAAAAAAACGGTTTTCCGGTTCAAAACCGGTTCAGGTCCCTGCTTTCATGTTCTCTAAGTCATCACCCAAAATTTTAAAGCAATTTCGTTTTGGGTGAGGTGCTTTTAGTTTTATCTCATTTCCTTATAGGCACATGAATTATATATTTTATGAACATACATAATCAAGGAAGGTAGTGAAATAAATAAATTTGTTTTGGTAGTGTTTCATATTTTTTGGGCAACATTCTATGTGTCGGTCACGACCTCTCCAAATCTGGAGAGATTTTCTCAAATCTGCTTATACTTCAAGTTCATTATTTTCAGTTGTACTGAATCGATCAATGTCGGACTTTTTTACTTAATGCCTTAGAACGTTAGCCTTTGAAGCTTACAAAAAAAAAATTATATTATCAACAAATGAAAAAAAATAACAATTTTATTCTTTAAATATGTAGTTCTTACATGCTGTTCTCCAATTAAAATTAATTTGAAAATGTAACATTTTGTTCTTTATTTTTTTATCTACAAAACACTTTCTACAAAAAAGTGTAGTCTCTATTAGATCGGAAGTTATTAAATATTTTTGAGGTTAGGCGTGCAGCCTGCGACGAGTCGAAAAAAAGGAGCGGCCCCAAATAGAGTTTTTTTTTGGATCAAAAATTGCTAGAGAACGCAAATCTTGTCGATTTGCTTGTTCTTTTTTTTAAATATAGCTTACAAAAATGTCAACAAGCTATTGAAGCCCAAATTTTGAAATAAGATTTCATTGCTTTATTATTATTTGACAGCTCAACAAAAAATTTTTTTTTAATTAAAACATTTTTGTATTGAACTAAAGCTTACTAAAATATCAATTAATCGTAGGAGCCCAGATTTCAGAACAAAATTTTTTTAAAGCTAAAAGCCGATAAAATATTTTTGAGAAAAATTGGCTTTATAGATAAAAAATTAGAGAATAAAAGAATATTTTTTTGAATCAATTTTAGTTCTTTTCAATGAGTTTTTACCAAGAGATTTGAATCAAAAGGAATTAATTATTTTCCCTTTTAAGCCAAACTAAAAAAAAGTTATTAGCGAATATGAAAAAAGACAAAATTCTAAATTCGTAATCAATTTTTGTGATTTTTTTTCGAGATTCTATGATAATATATATAAATAAGGTTTGTTCTGATGTTTAATCTAATGCAACTGTTTTTAGAATTAAATGATGATTTCTAGTTTCATATTAATGAAAGAAAAATTTCAGAAATAATTAAATTCACAAATCAAAGGTGACAATGTGGTTAAATGCAATCTAAGTACAAATTGTTATGCCCCCCAAAAAAGTTTTGTTTTTGCCTATCGCACATCAGACAGTAATAGCATTAATTTGCCATAGATGTACTTTAACTTATATGAAAGTAGTTCGTCAATCAAATTTTATGCGATTGTTGTTGCTATGGTGTAATCAAATGGCATTGCTTATTGAATTAAGTAGTTTGTAATAAACTTATTTTGTGGAGCATCTGTTTGGTTATTACCAGTTTGCCAGTACGGGGGTCGTGCGGTTTCATTGCAAGCTTCTTCCCTACAACAAGCTGCTTTAATGACACCTTACTCCTAATTCTCTCTGTCTTTATGACTATACTTCAGTTGCATTGAGTTGAACGTCTAAATTCTGCATTTAAGC
The DNA here is from genome assembly GCA_949775025.1 of Tricholauxania praeusta. Classification (NCBI taxonomy): domain Eukaryota; kingdom Metazoa; phylum Arthropoda; class Insecta; order Diptera; family Lauxaniidae; genus Tricholauxania; species Tricholauxania praeusta. The sequence goes on along the minus strand of OX459029.1, from coordinate 67,264,987 downwards.
CGTTCCAAATTATTTGAACATTAGTTGAACTGTTTGACTGCGTTTTGACACAAAATCAATTATAGCTTGTGGTAGGCCTGTAATTGTGTATGTCCTTAAATGCATGCAAGCACTTATGCTAACATAACGATTTCTAAGGAAAAATTAAAAGTAAAATTATGATCAACAAACAAAAATGAGTAGTTTTAGTGAACTGAGATTAGTACCAAAAATTTTGTACTCAGTTGTTTCAAATGTTTGTCTGATAAATATTCATTGCCACTTGTGGTTTAAATTATAATTTAAAGTTTAAAAAAATAGTCTTAAGCATTTAAGGACTGTCCCAGAAAAATTTGTCACTTTTATTTTCAGTTATAAAAAAATACCAAATAAACTTTTTGGTCTTTTTTCTTTTTTTATTAATAATGGCTAGTGTTAAGAATATAAATAACTAAAAACTAATTAATAAATTTTTTTTTTCATAAAAATTTCCAACTTTTTTCTTAAGGCTCCTCATTAAATTTTGTACAGTTGTTTCATTGACTGTACGGAACGATCTTTTCCACTTAAGTCTAAAGTCTTCAAAGTTTTTTGCAGTCTTACCACTCTTTCGAAGATCTCTTTTCATTAGAGCCCAATATCTCTCAATTGGGCGAAGCTCTGGGCAGTTGGGCGGATGTGCTATTTTTGGTACGAAATTGATCTTTTTACTTTGATACTATTCCATCGTAGCTTTAGAGTAATGAGAGGTTGCCAACTTCGGGCCAGAACATCACCGTACCCTCATGTGCACGAATAATTGGTAGAAGACGTTTTTCGTGGAACTCGTCTATATAAACTTTTGAATTGATTGTGCCTTGCGTAACAAAGAAGCTGCTTCTGAGGCAACAGGTGCATATGGCGTGCCAAACCATATATTGCTTCGGAAATTTCAAAATTTTTTTTTCATTGAATTTACTAGCCACATGCCCCTTCTGTGGTGACGTATAATATTCGTGCCCAGGCAACTGTTTAAAATCTGCTTTGACGTAAGTTTCGTCGTCCATAACGCAGCAATCAAATTTAGTCAGCTACTTTACATACAATTTTCGGGCTCGCATCTGAGCAACCAACTGCTTTTCATCAGAACGGTCTGGTACTTTTTGAACTCTATATGTCTTTAGCTTACTTTTTTCTTTTATCCTTTGCACAGTAGATTTTGATGTACCTGCTCTATCCGCCATATTTCGCACTGAGGTGTTGGGATTCTGCTTAAAAAGACGGTTAACCTTCGCCACTACCTTTGAGTTTGAAAATTCTGATTTTCTGCCTGAATCTTTTTTTCGTGAAACAGTTAGACCCTTCTTGTAATTAGAAATAACCGTAAAAACAGTTTTACCTGTTGCACCAACTATTTTTGCTATAGCTGAATATTTTAATTCTGGATTTTGCAGGTATGTATACAAAATGAGTTCGCGGACTTAAAAGTGCTATCACTAATTGTTATACATCATATTAAACGTCACTTTAAGTAGAGCAAATATTGCGTCTTTTTAGACCTATAAGATTATCAGGTAGACTGTAATCAAACAAAATAAAAGTGACAAATTTTTCTGGGACAGTCCTTAGTAGTATTGCAAATTATATTTTACTAC